>JAMPIV010005053.1:0-13103 GCA_024509875.1 Oreohelix idahoensis | reverse complement strand
TATTTTGTATATACTATATTATTTTTAAAACATTTTATATTTTCAGTATGTTGATTATTTATAATTCTTATTATTTTTATTTATTTTTAATTTAACTATTAATGATTTATTGGTTTCTTTATATTAATTTGGGGTTAGCCCCCCCCCCCTCTCCAATTTAAGTTTCTTGGAAACCAAGTCATAGACCGCGGAGATTTTTTGTAAAAACAATATTTTTTAAATATAATCAAGGAATCATTATAATAAACAAAACTGGCGATCAAAATATCAAGGGTCCACAATAATAGGACAAGGTTACGTGGAATAAAAACCATTTAACCAACATGATAACGTTTAAATGGTATAATACATTATCGTACTACGATGTCTCTAATATTTTAAACTCAAAGCAGGGGAAAAGACAATTTTTGTGGGCAATTTTAATGCCAACAATCTGAATCGATCCGCCGTTCGAAAAGATAGATAGTCAGAGTAATACTCGTAGACATTCTAATGTCGCTTTTATGTGATACCACAGGCTCAACATTGAACAGGGTAAGGGATGCTGATACACACATATTGCAATGTGCTTGTATTGTGCGATCTTCAATCCAGGTAATAAGCTATGACTCAGTACTTCTCGCTCTATTTTTCAGCACTAAGGCGCGTTCCACGACCCGTCTGCACGCTGCGGACATATTTTGCCTAGCCCTACCTGCGGTGCTCTCTTCTGCAACGGCCTCTTCTGCTTCGGGTCAGTTACAACTGGGTCCAGGGTTTTTTTCTCTTAAGTTTCAGCAGAGGGGATTGTCAATGCCTAGTTCATGCTATCCTTTTATTTCGATTTCAGGTTGTACCACACCGTTGGAGTACGGGACTTCGCTGATCAGAACCCATGATTTGCGCTACGGGCAATAATGTTGTGAAGAAATAGATTGAAAATTGGTGAAGTGCGTTGGACTTTTGGGGGGTATCAGTGGAAACACATTTTCACCACACAGCTGCTTTTATTGATTTTAAATTTTTTTATCTTTTTTGTTTTTTTAAAAAACGACACCATTTTTTTTCAGGAAAACAGTTCCTCCACGCCCTGTTCTTCATTTCCAAAATCAATTTGGTTTTGTGTGTGATGTCATATGTAGGTAGTTTATACTATGGTCTATTAACACAGAGTGGTTACAACACTGCAAATGTGCTGAATGGGAAAAGAAGGGACATTTTTTCAGGACGCTTGCCAAAATGCTTAGTAGTGACCAGAGCTAAAGATACTATTTATGTTCCGCTTGTGATTTACACCCGTTGAACCTTACAGGTATATTTTATTACCCACTTGTGGATGGACGATGGCTCTATTTATTTTCGAGGGGTGTTGTTTTGCAACTTTACTTTACAGAATGATTGAATTCATTTAAAAAAAAAAAATTTTCAATTATTGTGGCCACAACAAAAAAAGAGAGATTACCAGCAAAACCTAAAACTTGCAAGAATCAAGACATTGACTTTATTCTTTTATTTTTTTAAATTGTTAAAACCTTTTTTTTTTTTTTTTTAATTTTTTTAATTTTTTTTTTAAAAATTGGATTTTAGTTAGTTTGATACGGGAATAGGATTTATTCATCACTGTGTCTCTCATATTTCTATGGTTTACACGATTCCTCCTGATGAGATCTCGTGATATTGCCGATTGCGACGATGATCATGACTCGCCAATGCCCGCGGGGCCATATGATGGGTTTTTGGCCTCCGTACCAGAATCACAGGCAGTTGCTTTCTGGCCATTTCTGAAATGGCCGGTCCGTTCATTAGAGATATTACTACTCTAATTTGGTCGTTCATGTCTTGATATTATGTTCAGCAGGACGGTTAAAGTACGGGGTCCCCATTTCATGCGGCTCCTAGTCAAGATTGTGAGGACATCCCCGATTTAGGGACCATTTGAATTTAAAATGGCCTACTTGACTTTTTATTTGTCCCGGATCAGCTTTCCATTCTGCCAGAGGGCATACGCATATTCTTACTTGCATTGATATGTGCACTCGTTGGCCTGAGGCCATCCCTCTGAGGAACACTTCATCTGCCAGTGTAGCAGAGGCTTTGATGTTGATCTTCTCACGCATGGGTTTTCCGCGGACGATCTTTATCGGATTCAAGGGGTCCAGTTCATTTCTGAATCCATGTTCCTCAAGTTAATGAAGACATTAGGTATATAGACAGATCTCTTAGTTCAATTTACCATGCTTTTCCAATGGGTTAATAGAGCGTCAAAATAGGACACTCAAGCAGTTGTTGGGTAAGATGACTCAAGATCACCCTCAGGATTGGGACCGGGTCCTACCCGCTGCTCTCTTCGCGTATCGCGAAGTGCAAAAACAATCAAGCCACGGAATTTTCTCCATTCCAGCTTGTTTTTGGCATGCAACCACGTGGACCGATGTCGTTAATCCACGACTTATTGGTTGACGAGAATATTGAAGAGGAAACTCAATCCTCTTATGAGTATGTGATCTCTCTGAGAAAGAGAATCATAGATGCTTGTAGACTAGCTACTGCATCATCCGAACAAGCCAAAGAAAAAGCTCGTCTATTTGCAAACAAGTATAGGACGTCTTCGCCAGCTTATTCCTGGTGTGACGAAGCTTTTTGTCTTACTACCTGCTCATAACATCCAATGTTAGCTTTATTAATTACTTGCGAGAGGTCCTTTCAGGATCATTTCAATCAATCTCAAGAATATCCGATGTCGACTACATCGTCGATGTTAATGGCAAACATAAAACCTTCCACATTAACATGTTGAAGGAGTATTACTCACGTCCTGATTATCTGCAGTCAGTGTTCCAAGCAACTGACGATCCTACACCTCCTATTCAACACTATTCTAGTTTGTCAGTCATCCAACAAGAAGAATCTTCTTTCGATGATGTACAACTACCAATACCAGTTGTACCACTCCATTCCACTGAGAAATGGAATGAAGTTACTATCTCATCTACTCTTTCGGCTGATCAACGTCAGCAAGTCTCTAATATTCTACACTCGTATGAGGATGTCCTCACTGACATCCCAGGTCATACGTCAGTCATCCAACATGACATTATTCTGACTGACGATACGCATATTCGAGTTCGCCCATATCCTATCCCTTTACACTTTCGTGATAAGGTTGATAAGGAATTGGATGAGATGCTTCAATTAAATATAATTGAACCATCTTCATCACCATACTCTTCTTCTATGGTGATCATTAGGAAGAAAGACAACAATATTCGTCTTTGCGTAGATTACAGGAAATTAAACAAAGTTACAAAATTTGATGCGGAACCTTTACCTCTCTTAGATGACTTATTGGTGAAATTATCCCATGCCACATTTTTTTTCAAAATTTGACCTTTCAAAGGGCTATTGGCAAGTGCCACTCACACCGAAAGCAAAGCCATTCACCGCTTTCTCAACGCCACGGGGCCTTTTCCAATGGAATTTTATGCCATTCGGATTAGTGAATGCGCCAGCTACCTTTGTACGCATGATGCGCCGCGTACTGTCTCATCGTCCCGATGTCATTACTTACATAGATGACATCTGTCTTTTCAGTAACTCTTGGGATGAACATATTCAGGGATTAAAAGCTTTACTTTCTACTTTACGGGATTATAACTTAACTGCGAAACCTTCAAAGGCATTTGTCGGTTTCCATGACATCTCCTTTTTGGGTCACCGTATAGGTCATGGTTTAATGTATACAGAAGACAGTAATGTCTCGAAGATTTTAAACATTTCAGCACCTAAGACAAAAAAAACAAGTTAGGTCTCTTTTAGGACTAATACAGTTCTATTCTAAATTCATCCCTCATTTGTCTACTATAACTGCACCTTTTTCTTCTTTACTGAGAAAAGGTACAGCTAATGTAATACAGTGGTCTAACGAACATCAAATCGCGTTAGATTATATAAAAAAAAAATTTCAAATGAGCCTTTTTTGAGGTTGCCTAACAAAGATCTCACTTTCATTCTTCGCAGTGACGCGTCTGCTTACGCCATTGCTGCAGTTTTGATGCAAGAATATACAGGCACCTTATTTCCAGTTATGTACGTTTCGAGAAAATTGACGACGAGCGAAATGAAATACTCCGTTCTGGATAAGGAGTTACTCGCATTGGTGTGGTCAATCACAAAACTGGAGCGTTACTTACTGGGCTCACACTTTGTAGTGGAAACTGACCAAAAAGCTCTCACAGCATTGAACACTAAGGACGTGAAATCTTCAAAGTCTACGAGATATGCTATAGCTCTCCAGCCATATAGCTTTGAAATTCGAGCAATTCCTGGAGTGAAAAATGTGTTTGCGGACTGTCTGTCAAGATGTCCAAACGAACTTGTCGAACCTAAACCACTTCCGGATGCTGAAACGTCCTAACAGATAATCAATCATTATAATAAGAGGAACTGCGTACAGTATCAATTATTGAACCTCTAAACATACTTTGTATGGAACCGAATCATTCGTACCAGCATAATTCCGGGATATACTTACTTTTGGATTATAACAAAACTTCTTGTGTAGTAACATTTTATTAGTACGGAAACATTGTTATATTGATAAATGGATAGTCAATATTCTTATGGACCATATTACACTACATATTGTGTTATAGAATATCTTTTCATCGCACATGGAACATTAAGAACATATTCTCGTCGATTATTAACTACTTTTAATGGAACATTAACACTCAGTAAAATTGCATTTACTTAAATAAAGTAGTAATTAGTTATGTGTTTGTAATTAAGAACTATATTAATTAGAAGAAATCAATTTAAGTTACTTAATTAATTGTAGAGTACACATTAACTAACTTGAATAGTTGTAAATGTCTCTGTGTACTTATATTTACTTCTCATGGTACATGATCTTTATACTTTTAGATAACTAGTCCACCTTACTAATATTAGAAACATTGCGGGTGTTGCTTCTTAACGTATTTAATTATGCTTTGTTTCACTTTGCATGTTTTATTTTCATTTTTTTTTTTTTATTCTCTTGTCATTGATTATCATCATCGTTGCTATTCATTTTCATTTGAAATCATATGTTTGTTTTGAAAATTTAGTTGTATGTTTTTATCATACCTTTTTGATTTTCATTTGCAACTTTCTTTTACTTCGAATTTTACCTCATCGTTCCAAAGTAGGTCGAATTTGAATGGGATGTGTGCTTTAATGGCATACTTATCATTTTAGTTATATTGATTTCCATTTTATATTCTTTTTCTTAATATTGTATAACATTGATGACTTTTGATTTATTGTTCATAGGATATCGATGTAGTTTTGAACTCTACCTTCTCATTGCGGTAACTTAGTTCAAAAGAAAATTGCTTAATAGAATTAATTTTTTTTAAGGGCGCGGTGATATGGAGACTGTTGCGTACGTATGATTTACCTATGGGGGGTAGTCATCGTGTCGGGTCCAATGTGTTTACGCTACCCAGTTTGCAGTTGATTTATTCACCTATATGAGGATATAGCACAATGCAGAGTATGTAATACTCTTGGGCCGCAAATCGTGGTAACCTAGTTAAGAAGGGAAGCTTGTGAACCGCATACGTACAGATCTGAAAGGGGTAGGGTCTCGGGACCAAAATTGTCCGTGTGATATTTCGTTAATTGTGGCAAGTCTGTGGAAGTCTATTCTTTTGTTGGAATATTGGTATTCATGTCAAAAACCAACATATTGGGAGTAGTACATGTATAGTTGTCGCCCCTTCGATTTCGTATGATAGTGGATTGATCCTGATTGTTTAAGGCTACTCCTTGATAAGTCTAGCGGGGTTTAATACATCTTGTTATGTTATTTTTAGAGATTGGACCCAAACGGAGCTGATAGGCCTCTATTGGATCTATCGTAGAAAGGAGAATTACTCTACGATTTGGGAAGCAAAGTTATTGGATTGTATCTCTTATTCATATTAAAAATATGTCCGTTATGGCCATATGCAAAGTCGTGGCATGAGTTTGTGAGGAGAGGTTAGTTTTTTTAAAACCCAAAATACTTTAACCCATGATGTATTCTGACATATATGCATCCATTGTCATTATATGAGTATACGTTTATAAGGAATGGAATGAAGTGGGGGGGGGTGTGGGATGGTGGATTTTTTTCTCTTGGATCAAGACAGTCTTTTATTGGCATGAATTGCGGGATTCTAGTGGTATGGGAATACATGCTTAGTTAGGATTTGTTCCTAGTGTCAAGGTCAACGGAAATTTATATTTCCACAATGGTCAAACCTAGCATGAAATTATTTGTGGTAGTTTATTATTGGTGGGAGTCGTGGTGTTTTAGTTATCATGCCATTACAGGCAGGAAGATAATAAATTAGTCAGGCGGGTACGTAGGCAGTCAGGTCTGCATGTAGTCATGTAAGTAAGTAAGATGAGTTGCAAAGTAAAATAGGCAGATAGTCAATGCAAAACTTAGCACTATTCGCGGAACAGCTGCTTTCTTAGACAGCGGCGCAGTAGTACTATTTGCAGAAAAGCTGCTTTCTTAGACAGCAGCATAAATTCTATATTATACCATAAAATGTTCATGACAGTTGGGCTAGCTCAGTGGCTGGCTGATTGGCCGCCTGGCTGCCTGGCTAGCTCAGTGCCTGTCTGGCTGGCTGATTGGCCGCCTGGCTGCCTGGCTAGCTCAGTGCCTGTCTGGCTGGCTGATTGGCCGCCTGGCTGCCTGGCTAGCTCAGTGCCTGTCTGGCTGGCTGATTGGCCGCCTGGCTGGCTCAGTGCCTGTCTGGCTGGCTGATTGGCCGCCTGGCTGCCTGGCTAGCTCAGTGCCTGTCTGGCTGGCTGGCCGCCTGGCTAGCTGTGGCTGCCTGGCTGGATAGATGCCTGCCTGGCTGGCTGGTTGCTTGGCTTGCTGGCTAGCTGCCTGGCTAGATGCATGCCTGGCTGGCTATGCCTGCCTCAGTAGATGCATGCCTGGCTGGCTGCCTACCTAGCTGGCCTTATATTGTCTTGTCTTGTATTGCCTTGTCCAATAGATCAATCTATCTATATATCTGTCTGTCTGTCTGTCTATCTATCTGTCTGTCTATCTATCTATTTGTCTGTCTATCTATCTATCAATTTATCTATCAATCAATCTATCAAGCTAGCTATCTACCTAGCTATGCATCTATTTATTTATCTAGCTATTTATCTTATATTAGATATCACTGTAAAGTTTACAATATCTTATTTAATTCTATTTCTAATCTTGTTTAATAGCGCTCTCTCTCTCTATCTGTATCTATCTATCTATCTATCTATCTATCTATCTATCTATCTATCTATCTATCTATCTATCTATCTATCTATCTATCTATCTATCTATCTATCTATCTATCTATCTATCTATCTATCTATCTATCTATCTATCTATCTATCTATCTATCTATCTATCTGTCTATCTATCTATCTGTCTGTCTATCTATCTATCCATAAATCTATCTATCTATCAATCT
Organism: Oreohelix idahoensis; assembly: GCA_024509875.1. Taxonomy (NCBI): domain Eukaryota; kingdom Metazoa; phylum Mollusca; class Gastropoda; order Stylommatophora; family Oreohelicidae; genus Oreohelix; species Oreohelix idahoensis. The sequence continues at coordinate 5,619 of JAMPIV010005053.1, read as the reverse complement.
CTCACTCTATCAATCTATCAATCTGTCTATCTAGATATCTATGTATCTATCTATATATTTATTTATTTATCTAGCTATCTATCATATTAGATATCACTGTAAATTTTACAATATCTTATTTAATTCTATTTCTAATCTTGTTTAATAGCGCTCTCTCTCTCTCTCTCTCTCTCTCTCTCTCTCTCTCTCTCTCTATCTATCTATCTATCTATCTATCTATCTATCTATCTATCTATCTATCTATCTAATCTATCTATCTAATCTATCCATCCATCCATCCATCCATCTATCTATTTATTTATTTATCTAGCTATTTATCTTATCTTAGATATCACTCCAAAGTTTACAATATCTTATTTAATTTTCACCCCAGTTGTCATCTTCGTTACAGCACAAGTCCGACAGTGTCTTACGCCCGACTGTTAATTGCAGGTCAGTATTGATTGGTTCGTTGTTATTGCAAGGTGTCACATGAAACTGGCCGCCCGACCTTTCACTAACCCAATACACCAACTTCTGTAATCTCTCTGGTAAAGATAAATGGCGGCTAGTTATCATGCCATTACAGGCAGGAAGATAATAAATTAGTCAGGCGGGTACGTAGGCAGTCAGGTCTGCATGTAGTCATGTAAGTAAGTAAGATGAGTTGCAAAGTAAAATAGGCAGATAGTCAGTGCAAAACTTAGCACTATTCGCGGAACAGCTGCTTTCTTAGACAGCGGCGCAGTAGTACTATTTGCAGAAAAGCTGCTTTCTTAGACAGCAGCATAAATTCTATATTATACCATAAAATGTTCATGACAGTTGGGCTAGCTCAGTGGCTGGCTGATTGGCCGCCTGGCTGCCTGGCTAGCTCAGTGCCTGTCTGGCTGGCTGATTGGCCGCCTGGCTGCCTGGCTAGCTCAGTGCCTGTCTGGTTGGCTGATTGGCCGCCTGGCTGCCTGGCTAGCTCAGTGCCTGTCTGGCTGGCTGATTGGCCGCCTGGCTGCCTGGCTAGCTCAGTGCCTGTCTGGCTGGCTGATTGGCCGCCTGGCTGCCTGGCTAGCTCAGTGCCTGTCTGGCTGGCTGATTGGCCGCCTGGCTGCCTGGCTAGCTCAGTGCCTGTCTGGCTGGCTGATTGGCCGCCTGGCTGCCTGGCTAGCTCAGTGCCTGTCTGGCTGGCTGATTGGCCACCTGGCTGCCTGGCTAGCTCAGTGCCTGACTGGCTGGCTAGATAGATTGGTTCGTTGTTATTGCAAGGTTTCACATGAAACTGGCAGCCCGATGTTTCACTAATCCAATACACCAACTACTGTAATCTCTCTGGTAAAGATAAATGGTGGCTAGTTATCATGCTATTACAGGCAGGTAGATAATAAATTAGTCAGGCAGGTACGTAAGCAGTCAGGTCTGCATGTAGTCATGTAAGTAAGTAAGATGAGTTGCAAAGTAAAATAGGCAGATAGTCAGTGCAATACTTAGCACTATTCACGGAACAGCTGCTTTCTTAGACAGCGGCGCATTAGCACTATTTGCAGAAAAGTTGCTTTCTTAGACAGCGGCATTAATTCTATATTATACCATAAAATGTTCATGACATTTGGGCTAGCTTGCTGGCTGGCAGGCTAGCCGCCTGGCTGGTTATCTGCCTGGCTGGCTGCCTGGCTAGCTCAGTGCCTGACTGGCTGGCTGATTAGCCGGCTGGCTGTCTGGCTAGCTGTGGCTGCCTGGCTAGATAGATGCATGCCTGGCTGGCTGGTTGCTTTGCTTGCAGGCTAGCTACCTGGCTATATGCATGTCTGGCTGGCTAACTACTTGCCTCGGTAGATGCATGCCTGGATGGCTGCCTACCTAGCTGGCCTTATATTGTCTTGTCTTGCATTGCCTTGCCCAATCAATCAATCAATCAATCAATCAATCTACCTATCTACCTATCTACCTATCTTCCTACCTACCTACCTACCTACCTATCTATCTATCTATCTATCTATCTATCTATCTATCTTAGATATCACAACAAAGTTTACAATATCTTATTTACTTTTCACCCCAGTTGTCGTCTTCGTTACAACACAAGTCCGACAGTGTCTTACGCCCGACTGTTAATTGCAGGTCAGTATAGATTGGTTCGTTGTTATTGCAAGGTTTCACATGAAACTGGCAGCCCGATGTTTCACTAATCCAATACACCAACTACTGTAATCTCTCTGGTAAAGATAAATGGTGGCTAGTTATCATGCTATTACAGGCAGGTAGATAATAAATTAGTCAGGCAGGTACGTAAGCAGTCAGGTCTGCATGTAGTCATGTAAGTAAGTAAGATGAGTTGCAAAGTAAAATAGGCAGATAGTCAGTGCAATACTTAGCACTATTCACGGAACAGCTGCTTTCTTAGACAGCGGCGCATTAGCACTATTTGCAGAAAAGTTGCTTTCTTAGACAGCGGCATTAATTCTATATTATACCATAAAATGTTCATGACATTTGGGCTAGCTTGCTGGCTGGCAGGCTAGCCGCCTGGCTGGTTATCTGCCTGGCTGGCTGCCTGGCTAGCTCAGTGCCTGACTGGCTGGCTGATTAGCCGCCTGGCTGCCTGGCTAGCTGTGGCTGCCTGGCTGGATAGATGCATGCCTGGCTGGCTGGTTGCTTGGCTTGCAGGCTAGCTACCTGGCTAGATGCATGTCTGGCTGGCTAACTACTTGCCTCGGTAGATGCATGCCTGGATGGCTGCCTACCTAGCTGGCCTTATATTGTCTTGTCTTGCATTGCCTTGCCCAATCAATCAATCAATCAATCAATCTACCTATCTACCTATCTACCTATCTTCCTACCTACCTACCTACCTACCTACCTATCTATCTATCTATCTATCTATCTATCTATCTATCTATCTATCTATCTATCTATCTATCTATCTATCTATCTATCTATCTATCTATCTATCTATCTTAGATATCACAACAAAGTTTACAATATCTTATTTACTTTTCACCCCAGTTGTCGTCTTCGTTACAACACAAGTCCGACAGTGTCTTACGCCCGACTGTTAATTGCAGGTCAGTATAGATTGGTTCGTTGTTATTGCAAGGTTTCACATGAAACTGGCAGCCCGATGTTTCACTAATCCAATACACCAACTACTGTAATCTCTCTGGTAAAGATAAATGGTGGCTAGTTATCATGCTATTACAGGCAGGTAGATAATAAATTAGTCAGGCAGGTACGTAAGCAGTCAGGTCTGCATGTAGTCATGTAAGTAAGTAAGATGAGTTGCAAAGTAAAATAGGCAGATAGTCAGTGCAATACTTAGCACTATTCACGGAACAGCTGCTTTCTTAGACAGCGGCGCATTAGCACTATTTGCAGAAAAGTTGCTTTCTTAGACAGCGGCATTAATTCTATATTATACCATAAAATGTTCATGACATTTGGGCTAGCTTGCTGGCTGGCAGGCTAGCCGCCTGGCTGGTTATCTGCCTGACTGGCTGCCTGGCTAGCTCAGTGCCTGACTGGCTGGCTGATTAGCCGCCTGGCTGCCTGGCTAGCTGTGGTTGCCTGGCTGGATAGATGCATGCCTGGCTGGCTGGTTGCTTGGCTTGCAGGCTAGCTACCTGGCTAGATGCCTGTCTGGCTGGCTAACTACTTGCCTCGGTAGATGCATGCCTGGATGGCTGCCTACCTAGCTGGCCTTATATTGTCTTGTTTTGCATTGTTTTGCCCAATCAATCAATCAATCAATCAGTCTATCTATCTATCTACCTATCTACCTATCTTCCTACCTACCTACCTACCTACCTATGTACTAACTTTATTGCTTCTTACTCATTCCTACTCCCCTCATTCTTTCTTTCCTATTGACTATTATCATGTCCGATTGCAAAAACTCAAATCAAAATATAGGCAATATCACTAATTCCTGGCTTAAACTATCAGGGCTTAAAATTGGTCATTTAAACATTTACCACCTGCTAGGTAAGCTTCCTGAAGTCTCCACCTCTCTCCAACAAAACTTCCACATATTTGGTTTTTCTGAAACCCGTCTCAATGACAAAATTACAGATGAAGAAATTAGGATTAATGGATTCACCACCATTCGCAGGGATTCTAACAGACAACATGAAACAGGGCTAGTTATATACATCTCAACATCTCTTCAGTACAGACGCCGTGATGATCTAGAACATACTGGCATTGAATGTATATGGCTGGAAATAAAACTCCCCAACCTGACCCCCCGTTTTAATTGGTTACCTGTACCGAAACCCTAGCTCTTCTGCTGTATGGTTTGACACATTCTCACGAATGATGGACAACGTTTGGGCTTCTTCGAAGGAAATTATTCTACTGGGAGATTTCAATATTGACCTTCACAAATCGAACAACACGTGGAATGATATCACCATCTCATACAACCTCACACAGTTAGTCAATCAACCCACGAGAGTAACAGATTCATCATCTACACTAATTGATCATATCTATACGACCTGCCCAGAAAACATTGTAGAATGCACAGTTACACGGACAGCATTAAGTGACCACTATCCTATTTGCTGTACCTGGACGAGAAAAGGGTTCAAAGCACCTAAAACGGAACATATCACAGTCCATTACAGGAATTTCAAAAACTTTAACCTTCAATTATTCCTACAAGACCTACAAATATTCCCTCTCTCATACGTGTACCAACTTCCCTATCCAGAAGAAGCCATAACATACTGGACACAAACTTTTAACAATGTATTTGACAAACATGTTCCTATAAAGCAAGTTCGTGTTAAAAATATCAGAAAGACCCCATGGATAACAAACGAAATATTATCAACAATGAGAGAGCGGGACGAAGCACATAAGCTCAAAGATTTCAGCAGGTATCGGATGCTTAGAAACAAAGTACAATACCTCATTCGTCAGGAAAAGAAACTACATTTCAGAAAGATGATTCAAGACAAAGCAAACAGTAAAGAAGTCTGGGCAGCCATTAGAACACTAACACACAAAACAAAGTCACTAAACTCTTTACCAAAAAAGCTGCTCCCTCACGGCTACTCATTTTAGTAACCACTTCAAAACAGAAATTAACCATCTCAAATCGACACTAAAGCCAATGGACTGCGATATTAGTAAACTGACCGCCTTCTGCAACACTGAACATACCATAACAGATCTTAGAGATATTCCTTTTCTAACAGTACACGAAGTTCTCACATATATATCTTGGCATTAAAAAACAACAATTCATCTGGTCTTGATGGTATCAGCAATAAGATTCTACGTTACGCTGCACCCATCATTTGCGACTCCTTAACATATGTGTACAATCAATGTATTGCACACAACTATTTTCCCACAGCATTTAAATCTGCCAAAGTGTATCCTCTCTATAAATCTGGCTCACATAGCGATCCCAACAGTTACAGACCAATATCCCTTCTATCATCTCTTTCAAAACCACTAGAGAAACACATTTACAACACCACATTTCAACACTTAACAACAAACAAACTGCTCATTGAGAGCCAGTCAGGTTTCAGACCCAAATATTCCTGTCACACAGCTCTCACCAAAATGGCAGATAACTGGCTGTCGAACGTAAATGATGGGAAATTAGGTGGTGCTGTTTTTGTTGACTTCAAAAAA
>JAMPIV010005052.1:0-249631 GCA_024509875.1 Oreohelix idahoensis | reverse complement strand
TTTAAAGTAAGTCAAAGTAGGGAAAAAGTTAATCGTGCTGGGTGGATAGATCATAATGACTATTGCCGCGTACCTACCCATCTTGCTTCTTCAAGAGCAGCCTATATTTTGCATCTCAAATGCCAAACTACTGATAACTAACTTGCTGATTTTGATAGGGGTCTATCTCTCACCGCTCTCGTTTATCTAGAAAATTATTCATAAACTAATGCTCTCTGCATGTCATCTACGAATTCCTGCGTGACTTATAAGACGTGATGTTTAAATATTCACTCCCGTGTAAGGTATTGCAACTTCTGTTGGTTTTTATTATGTTTACTAACTCACGTCTTGTTAGAACTATTGTTGCTAACACCTGTCAAAATTGTCATTTTATCGTAAATCTCCATTACAGAAAATCTGAGCGGAAAACGTTTTCGTCTTTTTCCTCGCTCCAAAAATCACATTCGTTTATCTTATTGTCCGTGTCTTAATTTATCACCAGATTGACATTTACTGTGTGTTTTTTTTTTGGGCACGGTAAATGCAAACTTTAACAACATATTTGGCAACAACCTAGGTTTTCTTCTCCCATTACAGAAAGGCGGAGGTAACAATATGCCGAGCTAGCGATAAACGATAGATCCAGGTGGCGATTCCACTCCTACGCCTAATCCGTGTGCTTACTGTCTAGTGTGTTACATCATCGTACATATGCACTTCAATCTACACTCAATATGGTTTCAACCGAAAGTCAGCAATCAAAACAATCAGTAAAGGATGATCAATTAGGCCCAGACATGACAATAAATCTTGAACTATAAAGCGAAAACAACAAACACTGTAAGAGGTGAGAAAAAGGAAAGAGAAGAGCACAGAAAAAAATTAAAGGATGGCACAGGAAAATGTAACGATCGAGATTGTTTTGTTACACTACACTATAGTATATATAATGCATGCTATAGATCTTTATATATATATATATATATATATATATATATATATATATATATATATATATATATATATATATATATATATATATATATATATATATATATGTCGTGTGGTGCGTATTGGGGCAACTACGACACTTTAGCTTCTGCCCTTAGATCCCGTAACAGAAAAAGCCCCCAACCTCATCTGAGTAGAGAAATGTTCCTATATGTGAATATGTAACACCGACAACACGAGTGATACATTAACGAACTAGATAATGATCAAATGATTGTTAAGTTTATTAATTAAATATCCACACATATAGGGTTAGTAATGGTTAGAACGTGATGATGGTAAAAGACGATTCACACAACACACAGATGAGATATTAAAATTACAGTTAATTAAGTAGTAGTTAATTAAGAATGAACTGGTGTAAAGCGAAATGATGATGATGTGATATGATACGTGTTACCAAAATGGTGAGTAATCTACACAGCCCATGTGTCTCTAAATGCTTCTCATGGATACGATGATTCACACGTATGCATAAAATATCCCAAGTTGTCATACGTTATGTCGAGTGGGTGATACAGAGTAAATATTATCAAAGGGAGGTGATCTTAAAAATGTTAAGCAAATAGATTCGATTACGGGTTACGTTGCTTGGTTAAGCTGATGTTAAGTTAAAATTGTATTAGGGGAATTCCCTCGTGTGATCGAGAAGTTTCCAAGTGGCGAACACTGGTCAGTTCAAATCGCGGAGATGTTTTTTTCTCTGAACTGTCTTGAGCTGTGAGTAAGCTCGTGTGACTAGCCCATGCAATTATCGAGACTGAGTTGTGTTTTTTAAACAACCGAGTCTCGTGTCTTTTTTGGCGGATCTAGTGTGTGAACTGGGGGAGTCTGTTTTTGGGTACCGACGGGAGAGGTCGGTCCTACAGTGTGTGTTTTGAGTATGCCTGCGCAGTGCAAACGTTATAGAGGCCATTATTTGTGTAGGCCTATAATTCCTGAGTTTATTGGAGAATTGTGTTTGTGAGTATTTTTGAAGAGGTAAGGATCCAGGACTTATGTTTGACTATATAAATGTCAAGATGAGTGAAGGCGAGATTATTGCAGACTGCCAGGGAGTGCAGTCTTGCGAGAAATTGCCGCGAGTATTCACTATTGATGTTAGAAGCATCGTTTGAGGCCATTTATTATTGTCAGCACGGCGAGGATAACCGTTTGCTGTGAAAAGGATCCATTGTCTATTTATTATAATATTGATGTTAGAAGCATCGTTTGAGGCCATTTATTATTGTCAGCACAGCGAGGATAACCGTTTGCTGGGAAAAGGATCCATTGTCTATTTATTATAATATTGATGTTAGAAGCATCGTTTGAGGCCATTTATTATTGTCAGCACGGCGAGGATAACCGTTTGCTGGGAAAAGGATCCATTGTCTATTTATTATAATGCTGATGTTAGAAGCATCGTTTGAGGCCATTTATTATTGTCAGCACGGCGAGGATGACCGTTGCTGAGAGGATCCATAGTTATATTAAAGCGCCAAGGTTGAGAGCGTCTTTGATGAAGCATATTTAAGGAGGCCATTATTTATTAGACAACCGTTTGCTGGGAAAAGGATCCATTGTCTATTTATTATAATGCTGATGTTAGAAGCATCGTTTGAGGCCATTTATTATTGTCAGCACGGCGAGGATGACCGTTGCTGAGAGGATCTAGTGTTGATGTTGTAGAGCGCTAATGATTATGAGAAGTGGAGATGTGACTATAGTACTTTCTTGTTGTGAGTTATGTTTGACTGTGTATTTCATGAACGTATTGTGACAATAAACTATGTTATATGTCACCTGCAGTTCCACGACTTGTACGTGCGTATCTGTGGCGTGTGAATGTACCCACGCACACTCACTAAAACATTTAACACGGTAGGAGAACAGTAGGCGTGACGGTAGTAACGCATGACCATAAATAGCCTGGGTGGCGGAAATCTAGGTCAACAAACAGATTGAATTCACTAACAGTATCTCGTGTGTAGCAGTGGTATGTTAGTAGTATAGAATTTGATATTTCGACATTCGCGTGATATAAGAATTACTGTTCTGCTCTGTGTGGGCGTATGAACAGTTTGACCATTAAAGAAACACCCATCACCATTTATTCAATCTCCAAGACCAGTCATCAGATAATAATAATATTTAATAACCCATCCGTAACTATTTACGGGTAACATTTGGTGGCCAGTTTATTTAACGGAATGAAACCCACGGAGTTCGCGTGATAGGAAAGCCCCTGTGGGCGTGGCTTATGTATCCTAGCATTGCTTCATAGTCCTCGACCTAATTGGTTTACTGTGTCCAATACGGTAGAACATTACAATGGGAAGTTGACAGGTTGTTGGTAGACAGTCAAGTTTAACTAAATGTGAAGTGTTTTTGAGGAGTCGTTTGCAGATTATCTCAAGTCAAAAGTCACGGAGGTTGCTGTGCTGCGTTTCCTGTATGCTGTACGTGCTGATGCTGTGTTGAGCGCATTCTACACTTTTTGCAAGAACCTGAAGAGAAGAAAATCTAGTTTGTGTACCTTTCTGCGCTGGAACGGTTTTATCTGCAGAACTTTGTGATATCTGGTGTGTCGGCGGAAGGGACAGAAGTATTATTAAGATAAGTGATTTTGTTCTGTGTAGATTGTGCCACTTTTCTGCATTTCAGCAAGTCTGCCTGTACTATCCATCGCTATTTCCTGTTGATAATTGTCGTTGTGTTGTCGATAATTATATCGATTGATTGTACAATATGTTGATGCATAGGTAGTGTATGCTATATATAAGTACTATAACAGAAGTTGGTGTACAGTAGTTGATTAACAGTCAGTTGAAACTCTTATAAAATGAGTGAGTATGACAAATACCGTGAACTATTAGGATTTGGAGACCGTGAGCTGACTGAGTCTGAAATAACAAGATTGATATGTGAAAAGCAAATTCATGAAAGTAATGAGAGGTATGAGAAAAGGATGCTAGAAAAGAAGAAGCAATTGGACATAAAACAGAGTACCCTAGAGCAAAGGGAAAGTATCATAGAATGTACTGCTGAAGTAAGTGAGTTACATGAAAAAGTCTCTAAACTTACAAGTGATTTATGTAAATCAAACTCAGAACTTGCTAGTACTCAAACAGCATTGAGTGTAGCATTGTGTAAAATCAAAGAGTTAGAAACTCAGATTAAGGATAACAATAGTGAAGTTAGAAACCTAACTCAGGAACTTCAAGAAAGGAGAGAAATATATGACAAATTGAAAATGGAGAATAATGAACATGAGCAAATTTATATAAAAATGCTTCATGAGGTGAGGCATGATAATGAGATTCTCAGTGATCAAATTAAGGACATGAATATTGTACCCCTTAAAAAGAATGATGAGATTGCGTATAATGACAATGATGATATTAAGATTGAGTCTCTACAACTAGAATTGACTCATTTGAGATCAAATAAAGAACAGTATGAGACAGAGACATTGTTAGAATTGACGGCTGAGAAAGAGAAAGTCACTAAGTTTGAAAATATGCTAGCAGATGAAAGCTGCAAGGTTTTAAGAGCTGAAAGTTTAAACAATAAATTAAGTGAGCAGATTGCACTTAAGGATATTCAAATTTCAGAAGCCAGAATGAGAATAGATGGTCTACTTGACATTCTCTTAAAGAAAAAAAGGTGGTCTTCTGTCAGTGTTGACAGTGAAAGACATAAAGCAAAAAGTCAGTCCTATACACTTTTTGCGGACTCTAAAGGCAAGAATAATGGACAGAAATCTTTCCGAGGGAAATATAACTTTCAACGCAATACCGATGATTTTAGCGATATTGGTTCCTGGCGGCAAGCTAGCAAAGAAAAATCTACAGTATTAGATAACCCTGTAGATAACACAAGAAACAATAATAAATTTCAATTCAAGTTGTTAAAAACAAACCAAGTATTAATTGAGAACCCTGATGGGGAAAAAGATAGAACTACTTATTCCAGGAAGGAAACATATTTTGTGAAAAACAATAAAGATATGGTTAAATCTTTCGGTCATACCCAGTCAAGTCAGTGTGACCCATTTCTTAAACACACTGCCACAAGTAAAGAGAAAAACACTTTTGATAGGAGATATAACCCTGAGGTTAAAATGTACCAAGGGATTTCTTCATATAGTAATGTTTCTTTGCCTAAAAACAATAAACAATTTGACAGATCACAACATCGTGATTCTAAGAGTATTAGAAATTATAGTGGAAATAATTATGTGAAAGAGTGTCAATTTGGTAATAAATTTGTTGATAAAAAGCCATTTCTATCTAGTAGATATTTTTATCCAAGAGGAAATGCTAATCGTAATTATGCTAACTGGGATGTAAAACAGTACAACTGTGTCAATAGAACAAATAACAATGTTCTTAACAGCAATTATAGAAATCGTAACCAGGTTAGCTGTACTCCACATGAGAGCAAAATTATTAACAAGCAAAGTAATAACACTATTGATTGTCACACTAGTGGTGTCGAAAGGTCATCTCGTTCTTGTGAACGTAGTAATTTTTTTCAGCCTACAACAAGGATGAACATTCGTTACGGTCAAGTGGTCGCTAAGCCTTCTGTGATGTTTACATCGTTTAAGGAGGACTTGTTGAGGTGTGTGAAAAGGGGCCAAGACTCTACTCCACCCCAAGGGATAGGTAAACGTGAAAGTTGATTTTCCGTTTTCCTTATTAAATCTAACAGATGATTAATAGAAATTTTCATTTGTATTGTCTCGTAGCGTGCGACGTTGTGATGAGTTGGCGCACTTGTTGACATTATTCGTGAAGAATGTGGATTATCTATCAAGCAGAACCTATTAGCGTCTCGCTATACATCTGACGAGTCACTTTTTGGAGGATCAAGAATTATTGACAGATTGTCGGGATATATTTTTTTTTACAGCTGATTTATTTTTTAGAATAGTACATATTATTGTATTATGTGGATAATATATCATATGATGTTCTATTAAAATATTTGTAATTTCTTTGAAACATTATGATGTTCATTTTGATGCATCATTTGATTGCTATATATATATTTTTTGTGTGGAACATATATGACTGTTTCGAATGTACCAGTCCAATTTTTTATGCAATTGTATATTATTCTGTTTTGATTGTGTGTAACATATGTGTTGGTAATAATTTGTGTGTAATTTTTGATAAATGCAGTGAGCGGTGTCAAACCTGTGCTCATTTTTCTGTATATTTTTCGGGTTGTAGCTGTAATTGTTAGGATAATTATATAAATTTATTGTTATGTTGTGTAATATGATTTTGTAGAATTATCTTGCATGTATCAGAAATAATTGTGTATTTGAATTGTTAGAAATATTGATCTTGTCAGAGCATAGTACCTAGTATTTAAATAATAAGATTTTTTCAACATTTTTGCAACAAATTAATTTGATAAACAAAACCTTTGCAGGTATTTTTATAGAACTTCTTTTTCATATCCTATTGTTCCATTAAATTTTAGATTTATACGAGACTGAGTAAGATATAGATTTACAGTTAAATAACACTGAAGCTCAACGCTATTGTGAATAAGAATTACCTTATAAAATTTTTTGTAAAATTGATAGACATATCTGATACTATTGTTTGTTTAAACAATATAGACGGATTGTTATAATACATGCTCTATATATATTATGTTATGTTTGTATGTTGGAAAGTTGATATACAGATGACATTGTATTTTTCTTAGATGTTTTTTGGTGATGTATTTTTTGAAAAGAAAAAAAAACTTACATGTTTTGATTTAAGTGTTTGTCTAGAGATAAGATATTTTATGCTTCCCTCATTTTGTTAAAAGTTAATTTCATTGTTAATTTATTAGTTATGACTTAAAATTACTTAAATAATAATTTTATTTTTTGATAACTTATCGTTCTGAAATATTTTGTATGGTAATTTTGGGAAAAAAAATTGTTTTTTGGCATTGTAAATTATTTTTGTGTGCCCTATGATTGAAAGGGATATTACTTCTTTGGAAACTTGTCTTATTTGATATTATGATGTATTTTTATTATTTAGCGGTTGATTGTGCGTTAGGTCAAAACTTAGTTATCGCAAATGCTATTATTTGTTTGTGTAAGGTTTATAATTTATTTTTAGTTGAGTATAACTTTTGTAACTTAGTTAAATTACTTATTAGACTTTGTTTAGTTATGAATTATTCATTTTGTGCTGTTAGTATGGATATACTTTGACATTTTGTTTTGTGCCTTGTAATTATGTTTGTATTTAATTTGTGAAAGATATTGTCTGATCTAAACATCTATTAGTATGTATTGTTATTGACTTTCTATGCGTTCATACCTTTGCTTTCCATTCGTCTTTGTTAACTATCTTTCATTTCATTCTATCCTTTTGTTGTCTTTTCGATATGTGTTCATATCTTGTTTATACTTTCGTATCACATCTTTGTTTCTCTTCATTCTATTTGTATACTTCTTCTTCTTTCGATACTTATACTTTCATTCATTGTATTCTTGAGTGAATTATATAACTTAGTATAATGTAACTGTATTTTGATAAATTTGTATTTATTTTTCATGAAATCGTTTTACTTATTGATTATTATGTGGTATCGTTAATTGTTTCTCATTTTCCGATTTCTTACTTTCCTTTATTACAGATCATTCTTCTGTTGTTTGATCTTGTTCTGTCACTTTCTATTGGTTGTTACTTGTACTAAATGTACTTAGCTTAGTGTTCTATTAAGATTAATTTTGGTATGCTTGTATTATGATTGATGCTTTTGTTGTAATTTACATCGGTAACATTCATTGTGATATTTGATTGATTATGTTTGATGTTTTAGTTGTAATATTACATTTATTGCTGATATTTCGGGTGGATGTACATTTTTTGATAGGTACATTTTTTGGATAGATACATTTTTTGGTAGCCATATAATATAATTTCATTTATCTCTAAATTTTTGGGACTTAAATTTTCAAAAAAAAAATGATAAATCATTTTTTTCCCGGGTGGTGTGGCAACTGATACAGAGTAAATATTATCAAAGGGAGGTGATCTTGAAAATGTTAAGCAAATAGATTCGATTACGGGTTACGTTGCTTGGTTAAGCTGATGTTAAGTTAAAATTGTATTAGGGGAATTCCCTCGTGTGATCGAGAAGTTTCCAAGTGGCGAACACTGGTCAGTTCAAATCGCGGAGATGTTTTTTTCTCTGAACTGTCTTGAGCTGTGAGTAAGCTCGTGTGACTAGCCCATGCAATTATCGAGACTGAGTTGTGTTTTTTAAACAACCGAGTCTCGTGTCTTTTTTGGCGGATCTAGTGTGTGAACTGGGGGAGTCTGTTTTTGGGTACCGACGGGAGAGGTCGGTCCTACAGTGTGTGTTTTGAGTATGCCTGCGCAGTGCAAAAGTTATAGAGGCCATTATTTGTGTAGGCCTATAATTCCTGAGTTTATTGGAGAATTGTGTTTGTGAGTATTTTTGAAGAGGTAAGGATCCAGGACTTATGTTTGACTATATAAATGTCAAGATGAGTGAAGGCGAGATTACTGCAGACTGCCAGGGAGTGCAGTCTTGCGAGAAATTGCCGCGAGTATTCACTATTGATGTTAGAAGCATCGTTTGAGGCCATTTATTATTGTCAGCACGGCGAGGATAACCGTTTGCTGGGAAAAGGATCCATTGTCTATTTATTATAATATTGATGTTAGAAGCATCGTTTGAGGCCATTTATTATTGTCAGCACGGCGAGGATAACCGTTTGCTGGGAAAAGGATCCATTGTCTATTTATTATAATAATGATGTTTGAAGTAGAGATGGCTACTGTGTTTATGTGTCGAAACAATGTGTCGAAACTGCGTCGTACCCGAACGATTCGATGCGCAGATTTTTGCGGTGTCGAAACAGTGTCACGTCCTGTCTGTTTTGCAGAGACACATTGTCTCACGCAGATTCGACACATAGCCTGCTTCGAACAGCAGCTTCAGTTCCCGTCTGCTTCGCTGTTTTGCAAAAGGCACACTGTATCATTGTCTCATGTGTCAAGCGTGCGCTACATATGGCGTTCATAGATAGTATGGAAAATCAAACAAGTCATAATTTTTTTTTAAATAATTCCTCAGGACTGAAAGAGGCTTACTACTATTAGGTGTCTGCTCGGTTTGAGTTGAATCATTGTCGCTGACTGTACCTATTCTAGTTTTATATAATGTGTCATTATTACTGTTATTATTATAATTTTTTTCACTTTTACTGCAGCTGTCAGCATGTTCCCCTTGCATATCATCATAATGAAAACGACTGTGTAAAATTCTTAACAGTGGTCACACGAAATACCATAGATTTGTACTAACGAGAATAAGTAAATCTGCATACTAGGGTGTCACGACTCATGTCTCATTGTTTCAGTTAATTTACTTGTAGTCTGCTGTTTCGAAACAGTTCCATAGTTCTTTTTCATCCAAGCGCTAATTATACGCATGTTACGGTACTCTTGATTCCTGACTTCAGGCGCTCTCGTAAGAAAACGTGTTTTGTTTATACATAAAATAGTGTTTAAAACTTGTGTTCAACCTCATTTAATCTTCATTTATGGCGGGGAGAAGCCCTGTTTGGGATTATTTTGTAAAGATCAAAGACAACAAAGTAAAATGTAACGTGTGTTCTGGTATTTTATTATTCAAGGGTTCGTCAACTTCAAGTATGACTAGGCACTAGAGATGGCTAGTGTGTGTATGACGGTATGTGTCGAAACAATGCTTCGAAACAGCGAGCGATTCGACACTTCCTGCTTGTTTCTTTCGTCTGCCTCGCTGTTTTGCAGCGACACACTGTCTGAGCCTATGTAAAATTTGAATCAACCGTTCGGAACATTAGTATGGAATATCAAACATGTCATATTTTTCAGGGATGTATTATGCTGACTTGATTTTACAAGTGATATTATTTTTGCTGAGAAGTTATAGACACTGGAAATTGTGTCAGTGTTGCAGTTGTCAATGTTTTAGGCGCTATGTTAAAGTTGAAAGTGTCAGTGTGTTCGTATAAATGTAATATACACTTTATTAGCTCTGCTGATATGTGTACTCGGTGTGGATTTGAATCATTGTCTACCAAATCTAGCTTACTCTAGTTTGATATCATGTGTTATTATTACTGTTATTATTATTGTTGTTTTTTATTATTTTCCCATATACTGCAGCTATCATCATATCTACGTTTTATTACATCATAATGAAGACTTGTGTAAAAATATTGAATTGTGGTCACACGAAACGCCATAGATTTTCACACACGACAGTAAAAACAGAGGAAAGTGTCTCACACAGTTCATGTATACCCGCGCCGGTACTGTCTATAAGAGACTTCTTTCTCCCCGATACGGGCAATTGTGTCGTTGTGTCGTTGTGTCGACTCACTGTTTCAAAACAGTTTAAATCACTGCGCTAACTGTTTCGAAACAGTTGAGTGTGTCAATTTGCCCACCTCTAGTTTGAAGCATCGTTTGAGGCCATTTATTATTGTCAGCACAGCGAGGATAACCGTTTGCTGGGAAAAGGATCCATTGTCTATTTATTATAATATTGATGTTAGAAGCATCGTTTGAGGCCATTTATTATTGTCAGCACGGCGAGGATAACTTTTTGCTGGGAAAAGGATCCATTGTCTATTTATTATAATGCTGATGTTAGAAGCATCGTTTGAGGCCATTTATTATTGTCAGCACGGCGAGGATGACCGTTGCTGAGAGGATCCATAGTTATATTAAAGCGCCAAGGTTGAGAGCGTCTTTGATGAAGCATATTTAAGGAGGCCATTATTTATTGGACAACCGTTTGCTGGGAAAATGATCCATTGTCTATTTATTATAATGCTGATGTTAGAAGCATCGTTTGAGGCCATTTATTTATTGTCAGCACGGCGAGGATGACCGTTGCTGAGAGGATCTAGTGTTGATGTTGTAGAGCGCTAATGATTATGAGAAGTGGAGATGTGACTATAGTACTTTCTTGTTGTGAGTTATGTTTGACTGTGTATTTCATGAACGTATTGTGACAATAAACTATGTTATATGTCACCTGCAGTTCCACGACTTGTACGTGCGTATCTGTGGCGTGTGAATGTACCCACGCACACTCACTACAACATTTAACACGGTAGGAGAACAGTAGGCGTGACGGTAGTAACGCATGACCATAAATAGCCTGGGTGGCGGAAATCTAGGTCAACAAACAGATTGAATTCACTAACAGTATCTCGTGTGTAGCAGTGGTATGTTAGTAGTATAGAATTTGATATTTCGACATTCGCGTGATATAAGAATTACTGTTCTGCTCTGTGTGGGCGTATGAACAGTTTGACCATTAAAGAAACACCCATCTTCATTTATTCAATCTCCAAGACCAGTCATCAGTTATAATATTTAATAATTTATCAGTAACTTTTAAAACGAATCTCCCACATAGCAAAAACTCACGGGTAACATTTGGCATTCAACTTTTGAAGAGAGTATTATCAGTGGGGTATCTCTAAGCCGAGGACGATCTGATGAAAACTGTTGTCGTACTGAGAACGTTGACGATATATATATATATATATATATATATATATATATATATATATATATATATATATATATATATATATATATATATATATATATATATATATATATATATATATATATATATATATATATATACACCAATACCTCACTCTTTCGACAGGTTAGAGACCAGAGCTATGACGAAAGTCGAAAATCGACGAAAGTCGAAGCATAGCCTTTATTTAGCTTACAAATGCATTAGGGCCGCCAAAAAACGAAAATAACTAACTATATAACACTTGCGAATGCGTGCAACACCTAGATAAACAGAAATAAACATAAGAGTAAAGAAAATACAATAAAAAAAAAACGTAAATAGCATCTTACCTTAAAATCATTCTTGAGCAAGTAGACGATGAATATATACAGTATGAACAGTTTTGAATGTTGGTAATTTAGGGGGGGTTCTAGACTTAGAAAACCAGATGGAGAAAATTGAGGAGGCTCATCTTCAGAACTGGAGGATTTCAATCTAATTCTTTTAGGAGAAGGGCACTTTGAAGGAGATCTAACTGGGGCTGGGGCTGATGTTGATCGCTCGGAATCTGAATGGTTAGAGGGAGGGGTGACTGAAGTTAAAATTGTGCCTCTTTCTCATAAGTTTGGTATGCACTGGCGTAGCGTTTTTAATTTCCTCTAACACTTTAGCTCTGTTCTTTACAATTATGCTAACTGTAGTGCTTGGTACACCTAGCCTGCGGCCTATTTCAGCATTTAAGATGCCTTGTTCATTAAGCTTGATTAGCTTAAGCTTTTCTTGCAAATTGAGAACCTTATGGGTTCTTTTAACTTTGTCACTACACTTAGGACCCATTATGAATATATTAAAGCACAAAAATAAGTAGTACTGTATAAGGCCTAATCACACAAAAAAGTACAGTATGAAAACTATACACGTGTCTTATAATCACGATATGAACACTGTCATTAGACTGTTATCACTAAAATAACTATGAACTGTTTACAGTATAATCACAAAAATAATATACTATGAATAGTTTTGTTATTTTAATCACAAAAATAAGTAGTATTAATATGTTTAATGACAAATATAAGAGATTCAATGCGGACAACTTAAAAAAAAAAACAGTGCACACCGAACGATTTCTGTTCAAAGACTGAACGACGAAAGAATCAAGATGACGCGCAGTTGTGACCAAATGCGACGAAAGAGCGAAGCGAGCGACGAAATTTGGAAACGTGGTTAGAATTGAAAATATCTGGTCTTAATTTCTGGCTCTCTCAGCTTGTAGGTCCGACGAAAACCGGAGCTCATTTCTCCTGTTCGTTTACTTTGTTTCTTGCGTGATGTTGGGCAGTGAAGCGACGAAAGTCGAAGCGACGAAAGTCGGTGTATTGTTGTGTGTGTATATATATATATATATATATATATATATATATATATATATATATATATATATATATATATATATATATATATATATATATATATATATATATATTCCTTCACTGTTTGAGTATATCTCTGTAGTGTTGATCAACAATTAATAGCTGTCATATGAAACAAAAAGTCTGTTGTCTAATCTCCCGAGGGTACTGGCAAGACTGGATATCTTCACGAAATGTTAGTGATATGTAGACTCATTATCTTGCGTATGTAGTCGTGATTCATAAAATATACTTTAGAGTCTGCTTCATAGAATGCGCTTAAGAGTGTGTTGCACTTTTATAAATATGAGATTCCATTTTTGAGCTCTTTAGCTTGACTTCAGATAATAAGCTTTCGAGGGATTTGAACTTGTGATAACTATGTATTGAACTTGTGAGCCAGCAGTATATGGTGACGAAAAATTGCTGCGTCCACCTTCTGAATTGTGGGTGAGAAAATATTCTTTTTAATTGAGGAATGAAAGATGTCCTATGGCGAATTCTGCTAGCCAAATGTCCGTTTTTTCATAACTTATTTCTGGTTAGACGTCAGACACGTTGCGTGTAGACTCAGACTTCTGATGAACTGAAGACACACAAAAGTCTTCGTACGTTTTTCACATTTAACACCACTGGTTGACTTTCATTTATACTACTGCTCATTATTGATCTCTCTCTGAGTTCGTTTCTAATGATGTTAAATATCTTGTGCATGAGAGTGTGTGCGCATGGGAGACTGTGATGAAAATGAAGGTGAACTATTAATTACCTCCTATCATCCTATCATCTTCTAGGATAATCTTCTGATTTTATTAATTAGTTATGAAAAGAATTAATTGAAACTCTATCTTTCGCACATTTAGTTGTGAGGTTAAACTAAACAACGAATAAGAAAATGTAATAAAAATATGTATAAGATCTACTATCCTTCTTTTCCCTTCGCAAAATCCTTTAAGAACACAATTCACCACAGAAATGAATTATTATCCACTCTGAATAAACACGTGTATTTAGGCTAGGCGTTTTGGGGATTTAATCTCTACTTCACAATGTAACACCTGGACTCCTCTCTCTAGCGAGCTACGCGGTATATTATATCTCTAGAAGTCCAATGTGGGTTCCTTGGACCGGTGACGTGCAACTCCGCCCATACAACCAATACAGAAGAGACCCTCTGGTCACTCATTCCCAGGATCGCTCTTGTCCCCTGTCAGTCCAAAAGTGGGTGGGGTTATTCGCGACCAACTTTCGTTGCCTGGCCTGCCTGACAAACAGGTATTGAGATAATTGGCTGGCCAATGCAAAAGTGCTGTCACATTACTCTCTGATTGTCTATCGCTCCGTGTGTTGGCGGCACTCTCTGTTACCTCCGTCCATTGTCGCCAGCATGCTAACATGTCCACTCTGGGGCGCCGCCTAATGATTTACATGCCGGTTAGTTTAAACAGCATGAGACGTTTTCACCTGGCCAAGCTGGGCGTCCAATGTGGTGAACCGTCGCTTGTATGGACAGCGGCCGAGCAACAAAGATAACAACAGTCCACAGAAATTGTATAATGCCCAGATGTCTGATTTGGATGACCAGATGTGTTTTCACCAGATTTATCACGATGCAATGTGGACTTCACACGATGATGTCAGGTATGGAGACTCAATCAAAAGACTTTATTTTACCACCGATGAAAGAACAAATGCGGTTCTCTAGATACCGGTCGCGAGTAATCAAAACGATGAAATAGCAAATGTGGGATGAAAGAGCACAAATGTGGGAGAAAATAAAATACGAGAGATGTTGGAAAAGATAGAGCTATAAGGTCTTGGCGCTCGTTTATCACAATATATATATATATATATATATATATATATATATATATATATATATATATATATATATATATATATATCATCATCTCAGCCCGTAACCCGTCATGGGTCGTAGGGGTGCCATGGTGGAAGCATCAGCAGACAGGGTCCTCCACTGCTCTCTATCCTCAGCAATGCGTACAAGTGTGGAAAAACCGTGTCCTGCCCATTCTTTGATGTTATCAGCCCAGGATTTTCTCTGCCTTCCTCTTCTCCGTTTACCTTCGACTGTTCCCTGAAGGATCGTTTTCGAAAGGGAGTCATGACGAGTTACATGCCCAAACCAGGCAAGCTTTCGACGTTTCACTGTTGACAAAAGTGGTTCTTGGTGGCCTGCATAGGTGTTTATCTTCTCTCTAACATAGACATTTGTTTTGTGCTCTTTATAGCAAATGCGCAAAATTCTTCTATAACATTTATGCTCGAAAGCCTGAATCCTTCGCTCCGTATCTGCAGTGAGTGTCCAGCTCTCACACCCATACAAGAGAATAGATAATACAAGTGATTTGTATAATTTGATCTTCACAGGAAAACTGATGTTACTTTTCCAGATCACATTCAACCTTGTCATGGCAGCTGAGGCCATCTCAAGTCTTGTCTTGATTTCTTTAATTGATCTTCCATCACTGCATATAGTGGACCCGAGATATTTAAAGGTGTTAACTTCTTCTAACGTTTGCCCATTTAACGTAATGTTGGTCGCAACATGTTTCTTATGGCTATTCACCAATATCTTGCTTTTTTCTATATTAATTTCCATCCCATACGTTCTTGTTACTTTCTCCAGTCTAGAGGTAAGGTCTTGAAGTTCTGATTCTGATCCAGCTATCAGATCAATATCATCAGCAAAACGTAGGTTGCACAGAGGTCGGCCTCCAATCGATATGGTTGATTTATAATCGTAGAGAGCCTCTTGCATAATATGTTCTATATAAATATTAAAGAGCACTGGGGACAGGATACATCCCTGCCGAACTCCTACAGTTGTTTTGAAAAATTCTCCAATGTCGTTGCTTGCAAAAACAGCACTGCTTGCGTCCTTGTATAGTGCTTCAATGATATCTATGATGTTGGTATCAAAATTGAATTTTCTCATTACTTGCCATAAGCCTTCATGCCAGACTCGATCGAAGGCTTTTGTGAAATCGATGAAGTTATGGTATAAATCGTGTTGATGTTGGAGATGTTTTTCGATAAGTAATCTAATATTGAAGATTTGTTCTGAGGTACTTCTTTTTGGTCTAAAGCCAGCCTGTTCCTCTGACAAGATTTCTTCTGATTTCTGTTTTATTCTGTTCAAAAGTATCCTTAACATCACCTTACTTGGATGACTAATAAGGCTAATGGTTCTGTAGTTCTTGCACATTTTTAGATTTCCTTTCTTTGGAAGCGGTATTACTAATGACTGCGTCCATTCTTTTGGCCATTTTTTTGTACTCCATATCTTCTGGCAAATTGTTGTCATGATTTTTACTATATCTGGTCCTCCATATTTCAAGAGCTCTGCTGGGATATTATCCACACCCGGTGACTTCCCTCCTTTCATCGAACATATAGCCTCTTCTACTTCTTCCCGTAATATTGCTGCATTTCCGAGTTCACTGTTTTCGCACTTAATGTTGTTTAATATGCCTAAGTTAGTGTCAAGTTTACAGTTATATAATTCTTTACAATATTCTGTCCATCTTCTCATTACAGCTGTTTTTTCATTGAGCAGAGCCCCATTGCTATCTTCTATGACAGTTACCCTGGGCTGTTGGGGTTTTGATAGTTTTCTTAATGTGTCAAAAGCTGCCTTGCTGTTACCTTTTATTAGCCCCGTATTAATGGACTCACATTGATCAGCTACCCATTTTTCTTTGGCCTGTTTCATTTTCTTCCTAATATTTTTATTCACCATACTGTATTGCCATGCTGCTTCAGGAACCTCTTTCTTAACCTTTTTCATTTCTCGCCGTGTATCACATAACTTCAGAATGTCATCTGTAACCCATGGTTTGTTTATTTTCTTTCTTTTACCAAGTATTTCTGTTGCTGATTCAATGAGCACGTCTTTCATGTTCTCTGTGATTGAGTTGATATCATCCTCCAAAAAGTTGAGAGCTGCGAATTTTCCTCCAACAGTTGCCTCAAAGATTCCCGCGATTTCTGGATCTTTCAGTTTGTCTAAATTGAATCTTAACTGAGAACATCTGTTTTGATTATAGTTCTTTTTAAGTTTAAGCTTGAGCGTCATCAATACCATGTCGTGATCACTACCAATGTCGGCACCAGGAAAAGTCCTAGTCTTGGCTTTATTAATACTGGACTTGAATCTTCAATATATTATTAAATATATTATATATATTATTATATATGTATATGTATATGTATATGTATATGTATATGTATATATATATATATATATATATATATATATATATATATATATATATATATATATATATATATATATATATATATATATATACTATATATGTACTATATATATATATATATATATATATATATATATATATATATATATATATATATATATATATATATATATATATATATATATATATATATATATATATATATATATATATATATATATATATATATATATATATATATATATATATATATATATACTCGTGTATATATATATATATTTGACTTGGGCATAAGTGCACTCTCGTGAACAACGCACACATAAAAATCAGTTAGCATCGATATATGTCATACAAAAACATACAGAAAGAGTCATACTTGGGCATGACCACGTCCATTCAATCATGTTCAGAAAACATCATACTTGGACATTAGTACAATCATGACGATTGCTTTAGTGCAGGGTTTCTTAAATTATGGTCCACTGACCCCTTGGGAATCCATGTACATAACCTAAAATGTCCAATCATTTATCAGTTTTACTTCTGTGTACATTTTTTTCCCATGAAGGGGCCATAGCATGTCATCGAACCATCGAAGGGGTCAATAGCCTCCAATCTCCATGTAGAGACGGACATGAGATCGTGGGAAAGGCATTGGGCCTTGGGCTGATGGCGCGGGACGGGAGGACTTGGCAAATACTTGTTAGGGGCCTATGCTGCTTGGGTAATTAGAGAGGGGGAATGATAATGATGATGTAGTAAACGGGGGACCTGTAGTTCCTGGGGTATCTTATGATACAAAGAAAGAAAAGAACTACTGAACCTTCAGAAATGTCGTACAAGAGCTAGCATGGACCTAGCAACCTTATCACGTAAAAAATTGCGACTACAACCACCACTGTAAGAGCATTTGAATGCTTTGTGCAAGCTTCCTGCAAGGGGACAAGCTCCAGTGGTGTCTCCATGCTCCATATAGAGCGAAAAGACAGTAGTGAATGAAGATGATGTAGTTACCGGGTGTCTTTGAGGAGAAAACCTGACTTTTTTTTTTATATCTTAGATTACGAGTTTTCAATCTTTTTTTCCTTGTGCCAGGTAGTGAAAGGTACATGTATTTTTCTATTGTCTTGTATCTCCATACAGGGTATTGGTAATGGAGAGGTTTGGTGGTAGCAATCGCTACTGCAGATCTGCTAGTTCCAGGCATTTCAGGAGGTGGTGTTCTGCCATGAGGAGACAAAGAGAGAATACAGCTACTGTGTGCTATGGTATTTCGTCAGATGCGACTGATATGAGCTTGTGCACGGGGCTGACAATCTAATCTACAGAATGTAACCGCTGCAAGAATTAATAATTTGGTGCACGAGGATTAATGCAGTGGTGGCCTTCAACTTTATAAGGAGCGAACAAAGAAATGATGATGACGACATTCATCCTAATGTGCATACAGGACACATCTTTGTTAGGCATGACTAAGCTCAGATTAAATACAATTACACAATGAAAGGGTTCGAACCGCGGCAGCATCATGCTCAAGTCTACCAAGCTGGAAATAGGTAATTGACTCTAATCTTGAGTTATGGAAGGGAAAGACAGCGAGAAAGGAAACTATTCACAAACCTCTCGAAGTTAGACCTAGTATAGTGAAGTCTATAACATTTCACTCATCTACAGCAGTACAGTTATTGGACTACCATTACCTGCGTTTACACAGATAAACAGGGGTCGGAGTGGCTCAGAGGTATGGCGTTCGCCTCGTATTCAAGAGGTTCCGGGTTCGAATCCCAGTTGAGGGATTATAATTTATTGAACTACTTTTTTTCAGAACCGGTGGTCCTAATTACGTCATACTCCCCTCTGGTCTCATGCGTAGTGAGATAGGATGCCTAGCCTTCTCGGATAAGGGAAGTCCCGTGTGCAAGTTGCGCACGTTAAGAATCCCACGGCAGTTGGAAATGGTAAAGAGTAGGCTTATCAGGCCGCATCCCTGGCAAAATTTAAAAATTAGGAAACCTAACCACCACAAACATATTTATAGAATGTGTGATTCCTGTACATTATTTACACACATTGGGATTCTCGTTGGTGCTACGGAGTTCGTGCACTGCGCTGAGATCCACCTTGTGTGATCTAACGGAGGAAATCGGAGCACTGATGGCGTTGTCCGTGTGCAATGAAGATAGTCCTTAAAACTAAACCAAACACAAATAAACAAAACGAGAATTAAATATAATTGTAATCACACTACGAATGGTAAGGTAGTTAAAGCAAAGGCACTGGGTTCTAAACCAGCTGGCGTCACGCTTTGGTCTACACAGCTGTAAACATTGGAACCTGACTCTGCTCTTTAGTTAGCGGGAGGAAGGTAGCGAGGAAAGGAACTGATCACTTCATGTAATAAATAATTGAGACCTAATTCAAGTAATGTCTTTGTGACGTGAATGTCTCCCTTGCTCAGCAGTAGTGGTAAAACAATGGCCAAATTTAAAGTATAATCCTAAAAGGATCAGAATATTCAAGGATATCAATCTGCGCTCAAGATTACTCTTGGCACAGATATAACAAGAAGAATGATGTTTCTACTTTAGGGAGCCACACAGGATTTTAAAGAAATGCAAGCATTACAACTGAGATCATCCAAGCTGTCATGAACTTTAATATTCTCCCGCCCCTTCTGTGAGGTAATATATTTTCTAAGCCCCCAGCTGAAGAATATTCAGCAGCTATTAATTTAATAGCTCTATCTGGCTATGTATTTAAAACAGTATGATTCATACGGGTGCAGAAACACAGTTCACTCAAGAGTCAATAATTCAACTATAGCTTTAAAGTTACAGATAAACAAGATTAATAACCACTTATGTGGTAAAAATGTAAAATAAATAAAGTTGTTTCTAAAAAAGAAGCGATGATCTTTATCATCATCGGATAATTTAAATTGTGGTAGAGTTAATTAAAAATGTGTACATGTCCATTGTTTGCGATGTTATGTTACTCCAGTGTGGGGTCGGCAGGAGGAGCTTTTATAACACTGGGAAATATATGAAAATCAACAGAAATCAAGAACAACAGCCAGAATCTTCAACTCAGATGTCAAGGCATTCCTATTGTAAGGCTGTGAAACATTGAGAACTACAAAGACGACAACCAAGAAGTCACAGACTTTCATAAAAACATGCATAAGAACATAAAGATCGAAATGGTATAACAATGTTTCCAACGTGGAAGTGATGACAAGAACCAGACAGATGCCAGTGGATTATGAGAAGACGAGAAGACATGACACTCGATAGGACACACACTGAGAAAACCTGTTGATAGCATTACAATGTAGACGTTGTGCTGGAACCCTCACAGTAAGAGAAAATAGTAAAACACACGGAGAAGATAACCGGAGACAAAAATGAAAGGGAA
The DNA here is from genome assembly GCA_024509875.1 of Oreohelix idahoensis. Taxonomy (NCBI): domain Eukaryota; kingdom Metazoa; phylum Mollusca; class Gastropoda; order Stylommatophora; family Oreohelicidae; genus Oreohelix; species Oreohelix idahoensis. The sequence goes on along the minus strand of JAMPIV010005052.1, from coordinate 228,999 downwards.
GGGAAACACATGAAACGACCTTGAGCGGACGGTACAGATCAGGTGAGCCCATTAATTTGTGAATGCTTTGTTTCTAGCGAGCTGAAAGGTAATAATAATGCAATATATATTAGCACAGAAAACAGTGTTACTTGAGATACAAACTTAGCCCAGAAAACAGTATTTGTTGAGATACAAACTTAGAAAACAGTATTAGTTGAGATACAAACTTAGTAAAGAAAATTGTATTAGTTAAGATACAAACTTAGCCCAGAAAACAATATTAGTTGAGATAGAAGCTTAGCCCAGAAATCAGTATTAGTTGAGATACAAACTTAAAAAACAGTATTAACTCAGAAACACACTTAGAAAACAGAATTAATTGACATACAAACTTAGCCCGCAAAATAGTGTCAGTTGAGATACAAACTTAACACAGAAAACAGTTTTAGTTGAGATACAAGCTTAGCCCAGAAAACAGTATTAGTTGAGATACAAGCTTAGCCCAGCAAATAGTATTAGTAGAGATTCAAAGTTACCCCAGAAAACAGTATTAGTTAAGATATAAACACCACAGAAAACAGTATTCGTTGAGATACAAACACCACAGAAAACAGTATTAATTGATATACAAAGCAGAATTAGTAGAGATACAAATTTAGCCTAGAAAACAGTATTAGTTGAGATACACACTTAGCCCAGAAAACAGTATTAGTTAAGATACAAACTTAGCCCAGAAAACAGTATTAGTTACGATACAAACTTAGCCCAGAAAACAATAGTAGTTGAGATACAAACTTAGCCCAGAAAATAGTATTAGTAGAGATACAAACTTAGCCCATAAAACAGTATTAGTTGAGATACAAACGTAGCACAAAAAAAACAGTATTAGTATAGATACAAACTTATCCCAGAAAACAGTATTAGTTGAGATGCAAACTTAGCCCAGAAAACAGTATTAGTAGAAATACAAACTTAGCCCATAAAACAGTATTAGTTGAGATACAAATGTAGCACAAAAAACATTATTGGTAGAGATACAAACTTAGCCCCAAAAATACGTCTTCGTTGAGATATAAACATCACAGAAAACAGTGTTAGTTGAGATACAAACACCTCTGAAACCAGCATTAGTTGAGATACAAACTTAGCCCAGAAAGCAGTATTAGCAGAGATACAAACTTAGCCCAGAAAACAGTAGTAGTTGAGATACAAACTTAGCCCAGAAAACAGTATTAGTTGAGATACAAACCTAGCTCAGAAAACAGTATTAGTTGAGGTACAAACTTAGCCCATAAAACAGTATTAGTTGAGATACAAATGTAGCACAAAAAACATCATTGGTAGAGATACAAACTTAGCCCCAAAAACATGTCTTCGTTGAGATATAAACACCACAGAAAACAGTGTTAGTTGAGATACAAACACCTCTGAAACCAGCATTAGTTGAGATACAAACTTAGCCCAGAAAGCAGTATTAGCAGAGATACAAACTTAGCCCAGAAAACAGTATTAGTTGAGATACAAATTTGGCCCAGAAAACAGTATTAGTTGAGATACAAACCTAGCTCAGAAAACAGTATTAGTTGAGGTACAAACTTATTACAAAGAACAGTATTAGTAGAGATACAAACTTAGCCCAGAAAGCAGTATTAGTTGAGATACAAATTTAACACAGGGAAACAGGATTGGTTGAAATACACACTAAGCCCAGAAAACAGTAAAAGTTGAGATAAAGCGCCTCTGAAAACAGTATTAGTTGAGATACAAACGTTGCACAGAACACAGTATTAGTTGAGATACAAACGTTGCACAGAACACAGTATTAGTTGAGATACAACCTCAATATGTGCTAACAAATGTCACACCTAATATTATTTCCAAAGACAATGTCTAAAAATACTAAAAATATGTCATTTTGACATCTCGAAATGTATATATTTTTTAAATTCTATTTTCTTTGACTCGCTATTAACACGACAAATAAACAGCACTATTTACATAACGTTTTGCGCTCTGCGGCTAAGAAAAATTGTGCAAATAAATGTAACGACCGCCACGCGCCTCACGCAGACCGATCGACAAGGAAACACAAATGTTTTGTGATGGCTGACGGGAAACGACATACGACAGGAAATAACGAGCCGTTGGAACACATAAGAACAGGCATACAAGCATGCTACATTCTAGTTTATGCTCTACAAACTGACATTCTCGCATCACACGTCAATAGAACGACGTAAAAATAGAACGTCACTGATGACAAAATACGTCACAGAGCGGACGATACCCGTGAGCCTTGTGTTTGACATTTCTCTAGTACCCCTGGCTGTGCATATACTCACAAAAAGCGGTAATAACGATTCTTTATAAGTTCATGCATCGATACTCTGTAACTCAGGCGTACTTATCGTGTACCTGGCAGCGCTGAGATAAACTATTGCGCATGTCATGGGAATGCCCCATGCAGTTCCTGTGGGTCTCTGAAGAGACATAGAAATAATAGGATTATTACTTACTCAGGCATGTTATACAAGACGACTGTTATGAGGCTGAGCTTGGGGCTGGCAACCACATGACGTACAACAAATTGCCAGAGAAACCACTGTTACAAGAGTTTGTAAATGCTTGACGTAGACTTCCTGCAAGAGAACCAGCTGTAGTGGTGGCTCAATGTTTTATAACGAACGCACCACCAGAAGATGATGATGATGTGACGTAAATCTAGCGTTAACAACATTTCCTAATCATCAACATAATTACGTATGTGATCCTCTTAAAAAATTAATTCCAGCCGTCCTTTCTTGTGCTACCCGTTTATGATTTCTATATGCCTTCTTTATTCCTTTCTATTGTCTTCAGTTCTCGTCTTCATGTACTTCCGGTTTTCCTCAACCTGACTTACCCGTGGATTCCAGAAGAAGATCTGCTTCATAAATCTATCAACAGTTTTCCATATTGCTAAGACCAACTGGACATTTGAGTTGAACATTATCATTTTGCTTTGGACTTGATAATGTTTGATCTCCATGTATTTTCCACGGATTCTGATTTTTGCATTGGACTTGATCTCTTTTGATCTCCACATATTTCCCAAAGATTCGTAGTTTTGCCTTGGACTTGATATATTTTGATCTCAATCTCCATGTATTTGTCATAGGTAGGTATAAATAGAGAGTAGGTTATGTCTGATTTCAGACAGAGGATGAATGTGTAGTGTGAGAGTAGAGAGAAATAGAGTCACAGTTGGAAAAATTGGAAAAAGATGAGCCGTCTGAAGGGTAGTGGTACTACTATCTTCCGCCTACCTTGACTGTCTTTTGTATGGCAATCTTTTTCCCGCCCTCCTATACTAATAAATGGCAATGATCTTATAAGCAGTAAAGACATACGATACCAAAGTGACAGGTATGATAAGAGGGTCTGACTACCATAGAGTGTACATATATTTTAATGAAGAAAATAATCCACGACATCAAAAAAATCAACATAGGTCTGCCTTTAACACTTCGGCAAACAAAATCACAAATCTTGGAACGACGTACAACACCCAACACCACTTTCTTTCACTACTAGACAACCACGCAAATCCCTCCTTCACTCGCGTCGCACTATCACTCATTAAAGTCTATCCAAGTCCTGCTTCTAACGGACAGTGGGTTCCCAGTTCTGATTGAACAGCCACGTCTGCCTTAATGTTAAATTACTCCAGGAAATGGCATAACTTCTCACGACTAAATGCCTAAAACTGATCCAATGGATAAGGAAATTAACTTCCGAAGAGAACGTGCACAATTTATCCTAGCGCGCACCCGCTTCCAAAGGAAACTAATGAAGACTACTCTGGTAGTGCGTCTATCCTTGCACTATTCAGAATCTGACTATCAAGTCGCTCTAGGGCACTGCTGATAAACAAACAACGACCAAGTGAGGGCTCTTCCCGCTAAGCGCCTCTACGTGCCGAACTTGACGATGGCGTGGCTTCATGTACGTGACGAATGGAAAACGATGGCGGCTTCTCTTTGGTTGTATGATAGTAATATCTACGGTGACCGGACGTTAATGGGTCCAACAGTGTTGTTCTGAGGAGTTGAAGGCAAAGGCACTGGTGATGTGCCGTAGGCGATGGTTAACAATTCCGAATGACCGCCAGGTAAGCTAGGCAACTAACAAGCCGTTTGCCCGTCAGTGCGATCTGGGAATATTGGTGGCTGGTAAATGCAGGCTAGCAGAACTCCACGGGCCACTTTATGATGAATGCCAGATCTATTTCTGGAGAATCTTTGTTTGTGCCTGGTAGCAAAAACACAGACAGCGTCCAAATGACCAACGCCTCTCAAGGAATAAATCTCTGTACAGTATTAAATGACAACCGCTTTCAACTTGAGGTATTTAGTTACTAGTAGTGAGAATCCGAGAAGCATAACTGGTCCAGAAACATAGAGACAGGGTCTTTAATAGTAAGACAGACTACCAGGTGGCCCGCACGTGCATACAAGAGACTACTGCTTGAGACGTAACACCTACGGTCAGAAGGTCCGTTCGTCTCCCGATGAAACGTGCTCGCGGCACGGCATCAAAGTAGAGAAGTTCCCTCTGCTATCGGGTAAAAAGGGCACTCTTAGCTGGTCGCTCGCTAGACCGTACAGGGACGGCAAAAATAAAGACGGAGACCTGAGTGTCCGCGAAAGAAAAAGAAACGGGAGATGGTTCCCGTGTTGTCTCCAGAATCTCTGAATCAAAGACTTAATTAAGAGGCCGTTCACTAGATCTAAGGCTATGACAATTTTAGCCACTTCCACGTGCAAAAGGTGTGTCTTATCTTGGCGTTACCAAGATTGGCAGAATCTAAGAGAGAATAAGAGCTGTAAAAAATCAGACATGACAGAAAAGTGGCCGGTAACAGGAAATAGGAAAACAAACAGAAAGGTCAAGCCAGACAGAGGGCAGACAATTCTAACCATCTGTGACAGTATTTCCCAAAGATTCTGATTTTGCCTTGGACGTAATCTCTTTTGATCTACATGTATTTCCTAAAGATTCTGACTTGTGCCTTGGACGATCTCTTTTGATCTCCATGTATTTCCCCAATTCAATGAAGCTTCCTCCTGCACGTTGTGTTCTTCTTTTTAAATCAACGACTTGTCCGCCAAGATTGCCTATCATGCTGTCAAAATATATGTCCACATATTTAATAAAAATATTATCATTTAATATTTAAATTAACATTTACCATTCAAAATATTATTTTTACTTTATTATTGTTTCCTTTGTTTAGTGCCAAGATTGTGCTGAGATTGCTAGAGGAGTTCGTATATTTCTGAAACCATTAATTATTTATCATAATTGACAACCAGTTTTGCCCCCTCTCTTGGTAATTAGCCTAGTCTAATTCCTAATTCCCAGAGTTCGCAAACAGATTGGGAAATTGGTTGTTGAGTAAACACTCAAAATGGCTTTCGTTTTCTTCAACCTGAAAAAAAGTGAAGACTTATTGGAGTTTTATACATTATCTTCAGGCACCAGATTCCTTTTTGCTTTGTTTCTTCGTTGCTTATGTCAATACGTGCACATGTCTTACTTTATTAACAAGTCAACCGATCTATTGAATTGCTCAGATAATCGCCTGGGATAATACTGAGTTTACTTTCATGAATAGAACAATCATAATAGCAAACAACAAATGATCACAAGCGAGTACTACACTAAACTCCGTAATCGATTATGCGCCACAGTTCTCAGAAAGTCGACCCACGACGTAGTGCTGTGGCAAGTCCGTCTGTTTTTGGTGCAGTGACAATGACAACCTAGTTGCTTTAGCTGACTTCTTCAGTGTCTCATAAACCATCCTCCTTTTCTCTTCTTTTGTGGGTTCTAGTCAATATCATAGCTGGCTACACTGCTGGCTGTTTCATGAGTGTGTCTAACCACCTAACTGTATCTCTTGAATCTCTCGTTGGATATGCTATAAACAGAAACCCTACGAGTTTAACGGAATGTCGTAGATTTTTTTATAGGGGAATTAAGACATAGATTGGTCCCTTCTGAATAGACTAGAACATGTGGTGACTCAGTGAGAGATAAGGTAAAGAAATAGATTTTCACGTGTGAGAGGGTGGAAAATAAGTAGAGTCTGTCCCTGAACTCGAGAAGCTTCTCTCATTCAATCTCTACAACAGAACTTTGTTAGTCAGACAGTCTACCAAAATATATATTAATATATATTCAACCACTCACCTCTACACACACACAGATACGTGACGACAATTAGACGCACAGACGTGAAAACTATATCTATGGAATAGGGATCTTTTGGGACGAGCTGACCAACACACGTAAATAAAGTTTATGTAAATTTTATTTACCATAAAGAAACTTCACAACAGCAATATTTTGAATATCAAATCAAATACAAATAAACATAAGTTAATGAATTATTTAAAGAGTTAGACTCATAGGTGTAATCCTCCCTCCCTCTGTTAAGACAAGATCCCGTTAGAGGAAAGTTATTAACCCCAAAGAGTCAAAGATTTATACGCTATGGTCTAGTATTTCTCTCCACAGTAAAGAACAGAGTTATACGTTAATCTCTTCTGAAAAAGGACATAATTAGCAAAACTTGCTTAAAAAAATACACAAAGTGAGTACATGGATTCTACAAGATATATATGAGAGTTATTCATTCATCATTTCTCTCTTCTCAGACAACCGTGGCTACGAGCATTCTTTCTTACCTAATACTTGAGTCGTATCTTCTGGAACAATCTTTAGGACACACACACACAGCAAATCCAGTATTATATTTAGCAAAGAGAACCCCAGCTCCTCAAAGACAGGTTAACTTCAATTTTCCGGGGAGCGTTCCCTTTTGTTAGGTTTTATTTAGGATTACTGTTTATATCACATTTAATTTGTCCATGTAAGAAATTTAATAGCGTTCACAGTGTCAATAGCTTGAGATTTCAAGTACATAGAAATGACAGGTTGGTAACTTCTCTCAGTATAAAATTCTTGGTCACACCACAACTGGTCAAACGTCGGGAAATGGTAATGTTTGTTAAGTCACCGAAACGGGCTGACTGTAAATGAAATTTGCAAAAGAAATCTGGATCTATATGCCCAGTTACAAAGTCACTCTTAATGTTCTTTGGGTGGTATTCTGTCTCTTTCTGGGTGTAAACAAAACCTCAGACTGTTTTACTTTGAAAAAGACCCAGATACGAATTAAAGTGTTCTTTTTTATGGTTACTCTCAGATTTACATGGAAGCCGCTGGTAAGGTTTAGGGTTTGACCCAATACAGTGTAAAGGAAAAAAAAATACAAATACTTAACCATAATATAGTATTCACAATCCTATCCTTACCCCGCGTAAAATAGAATATATCTATCCACTTCGGTTATTTAACTTAAATTGAAACTACAAGCTTAGAGCTTGCCTCATCGTTTAAAACCTCCCGTGAAATAAATTCTAGTCATTTTAAAAAATCAATCATCATGAATTAGAAATAAATACATATTTCGTCAATACTCATGATGAACAGTGCATTACTAGTTGGTTAAAATATTATTTGACTGGTTACTAGCTATTAATTAAATTTACTTTATAGCTGGAATAGTGCCTTACAACAAAATGATATAGAGACAACTTACGCAACGGCAAAGACTACTATAAAGGCTACATTCAAGTCCAAATGGGAAAGAGAGCACCCGGGACATTTGAAAAATGATGCATATCATCAACTATCCAGAAAAGAACAGGTCATCATTTTTCGGCTACGCACTGGTCACAACAGATTGAGATACCATCTGTACCACAAATACAAAATTGGTGCAACAGATCTCTGCACCTGCGGTACCAGCCCAGTGACAGTCGAACACCTGCTGTAATACTGCCCAACCTACAGTAATGAACGGAGTAGCATATGGCAACAACCCACTTCTGTCAACGAAAAACTGTTTGGAGATGTTGGGAGCCTTGGGTTGACTACTGCCTTTATTAGAGTCATAAATGTGGAAGTCTGAAGGCGAACGAGGAAGAAGAAGAAGAAGAAGAAGAAGAAGAAGAAGAAGAAGGAATAGTTTAGCTAGAAATTATTATTTTCTGCTAGCCAATGTAACACAGTAAAACCTAGAGAAATATTAATGACGGACCTATCTAGTAAATCACTCTGCGCAGAAAATCTAGTGAAATATAGTCCACGATTTTACCACTTATCACTCAAAACTACTAGTACAGTATTTACCACAAGCACAGAAAATGAACGATCTCCAAATCGAAAAACTAAGTAATTCTACTATTATAAGAGATCTTAGAATCGAAGCTAGATGTTCTCTGAAATTCTGGCGGTACTGGATAAATTTAGTTAGAATGCTGAGGTATATATGTATCTGAAATCAAAGGGAATGGCCACTATTCACCGACAACCAGAATCTCTGCCAGATTTAGCACCTATGGGGAAATCTCTGATCAAATTCTATTATCAAAAGGAATCTACACGCTATTACCGCTGCAAATTCGAGCACCAAGCGAACGGTCTCTCTTTAGATCAGGCGTAGCGTAATTGACCAGACCGTGCGAGATTTCTTCGATCGAGAAAAAAAATCACACTATTTCCGCCTGTAAACATGGTCATTGAACGAAGTCGAGCGAAGCCCATCCTTTTGATCTGGCTATTCTCACCATGTTTAATTACTTCCTAGCAAAAGGATTTACAAGGGAGGTAATAGAAATTTGCCTCACCTTGGTTCACAGTAATCTGCTCTGATCGCTGTCTGATCTATTACACGATTTTCAATCGCTGGCGTCAAAATAATTACAGCTCAACGTAGCTAACAGGTCTACTCGTGAACATTCAACAAAGAAAATAGCGAACAGCAATAAAATGCGTGCTAAATTAGAAAAAGAGACAGATCTCTGAGCATAGGAGGGTTTTATGTTAACAAACGTGCATAGATGAAAACTAGGTAAAGAAAAGTGTAGATAGAGAAATAGATAGATGAAAGCTATTTTCATAATACCTTGTATGTCACACGGAAAAATGTCCGAATACAATTTACGTTAAAATTTAAGTTCAAATGCCTAATGTAAAGCTCACAAGACAGTTGCTTATTATTAGAGCTCTGTTAAAAACAATAGGCTCATTGACCTATGAATGCATACTACTTTAAAAAAAAAAACCTGCCCACAACAAAAATATTTATAGAATGTGTGATTCCTATATACAAACAATGGGATTCTCGCCAGTGCTACGGAGTTCATGCACTGTGCTGAGATCTTCCTTGTGCGATCTAAGGGAGGAGATCGGAGCACTGATGTGGAGTTGTCAGCGTGCAATATAGACAGTCTTTAAAACCAAACTACACCAACTAAATGTTAGCTTGTCGTTGCTGCTGTTCTTATAAAGGACATTTAATTTTGCCTTGTTTGTGGTTATCGTTAACTTTATCATTAGAAATAATATTTATCTGATTTGTCATTTTGTGTCATCTCATTCTCTTGGACACACACACTGCCGCAGGATCAAAATCTTTCTGGCGTCCTCCTCCCTGTTCCCCCCATTCCACGTTTGCTATAAATCTTCTCATTTATATTTCTTCTGTTCCCGCAGACGTCGCCCCCCCCCCCCCCCCACCCCCAGCTTGTCAATACATTCCACCACACACTAGCTATAGCTCAAACATGCCTGATGGACAGACAGCTACGCAAACACAATTGTTAATAGAAAAGGCTTTTCCCTAATCCTGTGTAAGGAAATGGTAAAGCCCAAGCAGATGTCTTGAGCTAACTATTGTCTAGAATACACTCTGTGTGTGTCTATGTGTGTGTGTTTATGTTCAAATAATTCTATGTGTGTGTGTTTATGTTGTACAAATAATTTCACATTATAAAGAACAATGATCAACACAAACTAAAATGAAAAATGAGTGCTTTATCGATTATATTTAGGACCCAATCATTCTCAGTTCAACTTAGTAGATTGTATGTTCTGTAACTCACAATCATTCTCAGTTCAACTTAGTAGATTGTATGTTCTGTAACTCACCATCATTCTCATTTCATCTTAGTAGATTGTATGTTCTGTAACTCACCATCATTCTCAGTTCAACTTAGTAGATTGTATGTTCTGTAACTCACAATCATTCTCAGTTCAACTTAGTAGATTGTATGTTCTGTAACTCACAATCATTCTCAGTTCAACTTAGTAGATTGTATGTTCTGTAACTCACCATCATTCTCATTTCATCTTAGTAGATTGTATGTTCTGTAACTCACCATCATTCTCAGTTCAACTTAGTAGATTGTATGTTCTGTAACTCACCATCATTCTCAGTTCAACTTAGTAGATTGTATGTTCTGTAACTCACCATCATTCTCAGTTCAACTTAGTAGATTGTATGTTCTGTAACTCACCATCATTCTCAGTTCAACTTAGTAGATTGTATGTTCTGTAACTCACAATCATTCTCAGTTCAACTTAGTAGATTGTATGTTCTGTAACTCACCATCATTCTCAGTTCAACTTAGTAGATTGTATGTTCTGTAACTCACCATCATTCTCAACTTAGTAGTTCAACTTAGTAGATTGTATGTTCTGTAACTCACCATCATTCTCAGTTCAACTTAGTAGATTGTATGTTCTGTAACTCACCATCATTCTCAGTTCTTAACTCAACTTAGTAGATTGTATGTTCTGTAACTCACCATCATTCTCAGTTCAACTTAGTAGATTGTATGTTCTGTAACTCACCATCATTCTCAGTTCAACTTAGTAGATTGTATGTTCTGTAACTCACCATCATTCTCAGTTCAACTTAGTAGATTGTATGTTCTGTAACTCACCATCATTCTCATTCAACTTAGTAGATTGTATGTTCTAACTCACCATCATTCTCAGTTCAACTTAGTAGATTGTATGTTCTGTAACTCACCATCATTCTCAGTTCAACTTAGTAGATTGTATGTTCTGTAACTCACCATCATTCTCAGTTCAACTTAGTAGATTGTATGTTCTGTAACTCACCATCATTCTCAGTTCAACTTAGTAGATTGTATGTTCTGTAACTCACCATCATTCTCAGTTCAACTTAGTAGATTGTATGTTCTGTAACTTTCTCAGTTCAACTTAGTAGATTGTATGTTCTGTAACTCACCATCATTCTCAGTTCAACTTAGTAGATTGTATGTTCTGTAACTCACCATCATTCTCAGTTCAACTTAGTAGATTGTATGTTCTGTAACTCACCATCATTCTCAGTTCAACTTAGTAGATTGTATGTTCTGTAACTCACCATCATTCTCAGTTCAACTTAGTAGATTGTATGTTCTGTAACTCACCATCATTCTCAGTTCAACTTAGTAGATTGTATGTTCTGTAACTCACCATCATTCTCAGTTCAACTTAGTAGATTGTATGTTCTGTAACTCACCATCATTCTCAGTTCAACTTAGTAGATTGTATGTTCTGTAACTCACCATCATTCTCAGTTCAACTTAGTAGATTGTATGTTCTGTAACTCACCATCATTCTCAGTTCAACTTAGTAGATTGTATGTTCTGTAACTCACCATCATTCTCATTTCATCTTAGTAGATTGTATGTTCTGTAACTCACCATCATTCTCAGTTCAACTTAGTAGATTGTATGTTCTGTAACTCACAATCATTCTCAGTTCAACTTAGTAGATTGTATGTTCTGTAACTCACCATCATTCTCATTTCATCTTAGTAGATTGTATGTTCTGTAACTCACCATCATTCTCAGTTCAACTTAGTAGATTGTATGTTCTTTAACTCACAATCATTCTCAGTTGTCGTGTGGTGAGTCACTGGGGCAACTACGACAGTAGTTTTTGCCAGGAATAGTCTATGAGATATTAGATATAAGGTCTCTAGAAATTGGCTCGTTAAGAAAGAAAAAAAGACCTATTCGAGATAGGGACAAGAAGACAGGAATGCGAATGCTTTCCACTAGACAGTGTTTTCTAATAAATTATGGAAAGAGTTCTGTTTCCCCACGACCTTAGCTTCTGCCCTTAGATCCCGTAAAGAAAAAGCCCCCAACCTCATCTGAGTAGAGAAAGGTTCCTATAGGTGAATATGTAACACCGACAGCACGAGTGATACATTAACAAACTCTTGATAATGATCAACTGATCGTTGGGTTTATTAATGAAATATCCACACATATAGGGTTAGTAATGGTTAGAACGTGATGATGGTGAAAGACGATTCACACAAAACACACAGATGAGATAATAAAATTACAGTTAATTAAGTAATAGTTAATTAAGGATGAACTGGTGTAGAGTGAAATGATGATGTGATATGATACGTGTTACCAAAATGGTGAGTACTCTACACAGTCCATGTGTCTCTAAATGCTTCTCCTAGATATGAGGATTCACATGTATGCATAAAATGTCCCAAGTTGTTATACGTTATGTCGAATGGGGTATCTCTAAGTCGAGGACGTTCTGATGAATACTGTTGTCGTACGGAGAACGCTGACGAGATATTTATGTATATTCCTTCACTGTTTGAGTATATCTCTGTAGTGTGGATCAACAGTTAATAGTTGTCATATGAACAAAAGGTCTGTGGTCTAATCTCCCGACGGTACTGGTCAGACTGGATATCTTCACGAAATGTTAGTGATATGTAGACTCATAATCTTGCGTATGTAGTCGTGATTCATATACTTTCGAGTCTGCTTCATAAAATGCGCTTAAGAGTGTGTTGCACGTGGTATAAATATGCGATTCCTCTTTTGAGCTCTTTTGCTTGACTTCAGATAATAATGATCTTTCGAGTGATTAGAGTTTATGATGACTCTGTATTGAACTTGTGATAACGATGTATTGAACTTGTGATAACTCTGTATTGAACTTGTGAGCAAGCAGTATATGGTGACGAAAAATGCTGCGTCCACCTTATGACTTGTGGGTGAGACAATATTCCTTTTAAATTGAGGAATGAAAGATGTCCTATGGCGAATTCTGCTAGCCAAATGTCCGTTTTTGATAACTTATTTCTGGTTAGACGTCAGACACGTTGCGTGTAGACTCAGACTTCTGATGAACTGAAGACACACAAAAGTCTTCGTAAGTTTTTCACATTTAACATCACTGGTTGACTTTCATTTAAACTACTGCTCATTATTCATCTCCCTCTCTCTGAGTTCAATTCTAATGATGTTAAATATCTTGTGCATGAGAGTGTGTGCATATGGGAGACTGTGATGATGATAAAGGTGAAATATGAACTATTAATTACCTTCTATCATCCTATCATCTTCTATGAAAATCTTCTGATTTTATTAATCAGTTATGCCAAGAATTATTTGAAACTTTATCTTCCGCACATTTTAGCTGTGAGGTTAAAATAAACAAAATTAAGAAAATGTATTAATAAGTATAAGATCTACTAACCTTCTTTTCCCTTCGCAAAATCCTTTAAGAACACAATTAATCACGGAACTGAATTATCATCCACTCTGAATAAACACGTGTATTAGGCTATGCGTTTTTGGGTTTGATCTCTTCCTCACAAGGTAAAAACCTGGACTGCCTCACTCTAGTAGATTATGCGGTATTATATATTTCTGGAAGTCACCCTGCCCAAGCTGGGCGTCCAATGTGGTCAACCCACGCTTGTCTGAACCGCGGCCACGTTTTCCCCTGGCCAATCTGGGCGTCCAATGTGGTGTCACAGAAATTACAGTTTGATTAGGATGACCATATGTGTTTTTACCAGATTTATCACGATACAATGTGGGCTTCAAATGATAATGTCAGGCATGTGGACTCAATCAAAGGACTTTATTTCCCCCGATGAAAGAACAAATGTGGTTCTCTAGATACCGGTCGCGAGTAATCACAACAATGAAATAGCAAATGTGGATCGCAAATATGAGATGAGAGAGCAAATGTCGGAGAAAATACAGTATGAAGAATGTAGGAAAAGATGGAGCAATAAGGCCTTTGCGCTCGTTTATCACAATAGCCCCTCCTCAAGTGTGATGTCAATCGTACTCAGGAGAGCTTAGACTTCTTGCTCGGGATTCTTTAATCCTTTTCCTCATCTTCGTTTTTCTCTCCGGTTTCCACCCTTTCCTCTACTTGTCCGTGCTCTTCGTCCTGCCTCATAGGATGACGGCTTAAAAAATCCGCTCCTACGTTATGTTTTCCTTGGATATAGTCCACTTGGAACGTGTAAGGTTGTAGAACAAGGACCACCTCATCAGTCTAGCATTCAAATTCTTTGAATTGGCGAGGAAGGTCAGAGGTTGGTGATCACTCTGGATTGTAAATTTCCTTCCGTACAGGTATGCTTGAAATTTTTGTATTCCCCAGACGAGGGACAAACATTCCTTTTCGATTGTGGAATAGTTTTGTTCTGCTCGGTTTAACTTCCGACTCGCATATGCGACCGGAAATAGATTTGGGGGGCTTCTGTCATCTGGCTGTAGTAATGTAGCCCCGATTCCAATGTTACTGGCATCTGTGCGCAAGATGAATTTTCTAGTTAAATCCGGAAGCCGTAAAATAGGTTTTGTGGTGAGTTTCTCTTTTAAGAGTGCATATGCATGTTCACATTCTGCTGACCATGTCACTTTATCTGGGTTTCCTTTCTTGGTTAGCGACGTAAGCGGCGCACAGAGGCTATTAAAATCCTTTATATATCTCTGGTAGAATCCACAGAGAGATACAAATGACCGGACATCCTTTTTTAGTGGACGGTCTCGGTGCATTTCTCAGCTTCTCAACGTTTCGAGTCTCGGGAAACATGGTCCCATGGGATATAGTATGTCCTAGGAATTCTAGCTGTTCACACCCAATTTGACATTTGGTTGGGCGGGCGGTTAGTCCCGCTTCTCTGAGTCTGTTAAACAGCAAGGATAGCGCTGATATATGTTCTTCAAACGATTCAGTAGCTACTAGGATATCATCCATAAAATTGCTGATGGCGGGATGATTCAAAGGATCCAATAACTTTCGCATCATCCTTGTGAAGACACTAGGAGCATTGTTCAGTCCAAATGGCATCACATTAAATTCGAAGTGTCCATCTGGAGTACTGAAGGCTAACAGATTCCTCACCTCAGCTTTTACCGGTATTTGATAGTACCCTTTACTGAGGTCGATCTTTGAAAAATAGCGAGCCCTGCTCAGCTTAGTAAATAGCTGGTTCTGGTCCGGTAACGGTTCTGGCTGGAACTGTGTTAACGCATTCAGCTGTCGGTAGTCGATGCACAGGCGGTGTTCTCCACTGGGTTTGCGTAACAGCACCACTCCCGCACTGTAAGGGGACTCCGACTTCGAAATTATGCCTTCCTTAAGTAAGTAATCAATTTCTTGCTTTAATGCCGTCGCCTTGGCATACGGAATCGGATAGGTTCTCATTCGGACGGGCGTAGGATCCGTGACTTCCATGTCAAACTCCATCAGGTTTGTCCGGCCCGGTTTGTCTGTCAGAGAGTCGGCGTGGTTTTCCATCAATCTCCTCACACTTTCTTGCTGGGCTTCCGTTAGGGTGGAGCTTATTTTCACATCTAAATGTGATTCCTCCTGTTTCACCGGGTACTCTACGGATGATAATGGCTCTTCTTCCATTTGCATAGCAATGGCCATAGTCATGAGGTGCGCTGGTTCGGCAGGGGCTCGCTCGTAAAACTTCTTAAGCAGATTTAAGTGATAAATTTTCTGCTTTCCGTTCGGGCGATTTTATAGTTGGTGCGAGAAATCTTTTCCGCCACTTTGTAGGGTCCCCTCCAGCAAATCTGCAATTTATTACTGCTACTTGGCAGAAGAAGTAGCACCTTCTCTCCTACTGCTAGTTCTCGGTCCTTCGCATTGCGATTGTAATATTTGGCATGTTTCCGCCTAGCCTCCCGTACTTTCGCTGTGGCTAATTCCCAGCCAGTCTTCAGGCGTTGTTTCAAGTCTGTGACGTACTGGAAGGCTGATGTGACAGTGTCGTCTGCCTTGGCATCTGTCCATGTTCTTAGTAATGCTTCTAATGGACCTTTAATAGGTCTTCCGAAGAGTAATGTGGCCGGAGGAACTCCAGTTGACGCATGCGGTACTTCCCTATAAGCAAATAATGCGGCAGGAAGATACTGATCCCAAGTTTCTGGCTTCTCCTGTGCCAACTTCCGAAGAATAGAGGTGAGCGTCCCGTTAAACCGCTCTACTTGCCCGTTACTTTGGGGGTGATAGGGCGAAGTATGGATATGCCTAGTCTTGAATATTCTAAGCACCTCCTCTGTCAACTTGCCTCTAAATTGTGACCCGTTGTCTGTGAGAATTTCATGCGGGAAGCCCAATCTAGTAAAGATATTCAGTAAAGCGTCAGCTACATGCACTGAGTCGCATGCTGGCATGGCTATGGCTTCGCCCCACATGGAACAGGTGTCCACTAAGGTAAGGATATGGGAGTTCCTCTTCTTAGTTCTCAGCAGAGGTCCAATTATATCCACGGCCACTCTTTCAAATGGGGTGCCCAAGATTGGCATCTCCCCAAGGGTCGCGGGTGCCGTCCAGTGTTTTGGTGCAACTTTCTGGCACTGAGGACAAGACTTGACGAAACGTTCAATGTCGCCGGTGATCCCTGGCCAATAATAGTGGCAGGCAATCCTTTGAGTCGTGGCGCTCATTCCCATGTGTCCACTAAATGGGATAGAGTGGCCCATCTCAAGCACCTGGTTCCTATAGGTTGCAGGAACTACTAATTGGTTGTGTTCCTGTCCTTCATTTCCAGCTCGGCGATACATCAATCCATTTTTCATAAAGAAGTCTCCCTTGGTAGGTGGGTTGTGTGTTCTAGGTAATTTTTTAAAACAGGGCGCCAGTGTGGAATCTTCCATTTGGGCCCTCTTCAATTCCTCGGGGAGGATATTGGTAGGAGGTTCCTGCTCTGCGTCTTTTCTTGACTGTCCTCTAGTCTGTACGGCCGCCATGACTAGTGGTTGAGTAGGTTCTCCAAGGAACACATATCTACATCCCAAGATTAAAGAGTAGATTGGTTCTTCCATGATAGCTGCACGAATCTCTCCTGTCACATAACGAGATTCCACTCTGATAAGTGCAATTGGCAGTGTCATGGGTGCAACATCCTTCGTCGGACCTTGGATGTCGACACTCTCTTCTGTTATCTGGTCAGGGGTGACAAGAGATGCCCTGACCACCGCATCAAAAGCAAGTCCTGTGTCATAAAGGCACTCCACAGATTGTCCGTTTACGAGGACTGATTCGATGACAGGAGGATGAGAAACGTTTCCGGTTCTCTGCTCCTTCCGGGGTGACGATTTTGTCTGCAGACAGGCAGCATGTTGGGGAGGAGGTCTGCGCTTGCACTCATTAGTGTTGTGATTGTTCAAGCGACAGTACTTGCACCATTTATCTCCCTGTCTCTGGTGTGGCGCAGCATTTTTCTTGTTTTGCTCTTTGTAGTTATCTTGTTTTGCGTGCTGTTTATGCGAGATGTGTGGTCCTTTGCTTTGTTGGTCTGGTTGGGAGCGAGCAGGTTGCTTTGGCGCCTGATCCGAAAACTTCTTTCTGGCTCCTTGAGACTCCATGAGAGCATTTTGGAATCGCTCTGCCAGTGTAAGAATATTTTCTAACCGGTCAGCGCCGTTTTCAGTGAGAAATCTACGCATTTCCACCGACATAGATTCTTTCAGTTGCTCTATCACAATCAGCTCTTTCAACCCGTCATAGTTCTCGGCAAAGTTTCCCAGTGTACACCACTTCACTAGGTAGTCTTCAATACGGGCTGCGAACTGTGAGAAAGTCTCTCCTGCATCCTTCCTAGAACCTCGAAATTTTTTCCGGTAAGCCTCTGAATGAAGCTCGTACCTCACCAAGAGAGCTTTTTTCAATGCCTGGTAGTCATCTTGCTCTCCGGCCGGAAGTTTATTAAAAACTTCGTAGGCGGCTCCTCTTAGGCCCTGGGAAAGTTTCAAGTTCCACTTCCGTTCTTCAAGTCCAAACCCTGTTGCAAAGCGTTCAAAGCGGTCTAAAAAGGCGTCCATGGTATCATTCCTTTCTGAAAAAGGTTCCAGCGGAAAGTTCATGGCATTGGGTGGCGCAGGTTGCGAAGTAGGCACACCATCTGAGCGGGGTGAGTACCCTCCATCACAGTTGGAAGCCGCTGCACTTTTTGCCAGCTCTATTTGATTGGTCTGTCCCTGGATTTCCAGTTGCTTCATCATAAGTGCATGCTCTGCTGCGGCTTTCTCTTTTCGCTCCGCTGCTTCTGCTGCTTCTTTCCCGCTCCGCTGCTTCTGCTGCGGCTTTCTCTTTCCGCGCTGCTTTCTCTGCGGCCTTCTCTTTCCGCTCCGCTGCTTCTGCTGCGGCCTTCTCCATTGTAAGTTTCTGCATTTCCATCTCTCTTTCATGGAGTTTATCAGTTTCCTCGCTTACATATTTCATCAGGTCTTTTCCACTTAACCCGAATTCACGCCCTGCCTCCATCAAACTATTTCTAATTTTCGCAGCATCTGCCATGATATGCAGTACGGGTTTGCGAAGGGAAAAATTGGCAGTGACCTCCAAACAAATTTAATAGACTCGCACAAGTAATTATCTCTTTAAAACCAGCTAGGTTTAAATTAGTAATCAAGTTCAAATAGTTCTTAAAAATCACTCACTCAGCGTATTCTGAAAAATTAATTAACAGATTATCTCGAAGTTTCTATGAAAAATTTACTAAATATTTATGATAACAGTTTCTCCAGCAGTTACTGAAAAAAAAAAATTTTCAGTTCCCTACAGTATCCTCTGTTCTCAAAAAGTGTTTACTCTGTCCGTTTGATACTCAATTTAAAAAGTATCACTCGTGCTTTAGAGATATAAATTATCCCCCCTATGAAATAGACAAATTATAGTAAGTGTCAGTCTAGGAGATAATCCCTCGAAATGCCAACAAATTTTGCAATTATCGCAATTGTAAAGCAGGGATGAAAATGTGATTTATCACACTTCTAAGTCCGGGTTCACTAATCCCAAGACGAGCCCACAATTGTCGTGTGGTGAGTCACTGGGGCAACTACGACAGTAGTTTTTGCCAGGAATAGTCTATGAGATATTAGATATAAGGTCTCTAGAAATTGGCTCGTTAAGAAAGAAAAAAAAGACCTATTCGAGATAGGGACAAGAAGACAGGAATGCGAATGCTTTCCACTAGACAGTGTTTTCTAATAAATTATGGAAAGAGTTCTGTTTCCCCACGACCTTAGCTTCTGCCCTTAGATCCCGTAAAGAAAAAGCCCCCAACCTCATCTGAGTAGAGAAAGGTTCCTAAAGGTGAATATGTAACACCGACAGCACGAGTGATACATTAACAAACTCTTGATAATGATCAACTGATCGTTGGGTTTATTAATAAAATATCCACACATATAGGGTTAGTAATGGTTAGAACGTGATGATGGTGAAAGACGATTCACACAAAACACACAGATGAGATAATAAAATTACAGTTAATTAAGTAATAGTTAATTAAGGATTGTCACGAAATGGATTTAGGACTAGAGACTGTCTACATATAGTGACAAGACAATAGTAAGAAGAAAGACTGAAATGATAGATTCAGATAGAAATATAGTGCAAACTGTGAAAGTTGAGACCATTGGCTCCGAGGTTGAGAACCGAGGTTGATTCTTTCCTCGCCACTTCGGACGTTTAAATTGCTATGGCCTCGAACCACCTCTAACTACCCTATGGGGATAAGGTTCAATTAAGATTCACAAACACCAAGGTACAGACAACATATAGCTACTGTACTAAAGGAAATGACTGATGCCAGCTACAATTTATACAAGTTTATTATACACCTATAAACAACAAACATATGCATGTCCCATACATCAAGTGCGAGGATGCACTCCTGAAAACAAAATCAAGCACAGTTAAAAAAATGCATCCACCCCAACCCTTCTCCCACAATTGCAACCTGTATGGAGAAAGAAGGTAAGGTTAACTGAAATGAACTACACTGCACTTGATGTCGCCTACACTCCAAACTAGCTGTTCTAAATTCTAACTCTAAGTCCACTGATAGCTGGAACGACGGCGAAGTGACTACACAATCTCTGCACAGACTTCGGTTCTACACAGCCTATCCTGGAATCTCCTGAACACAACTAACTGCACCTCTAAACTTCAGCAGCTGTCCTCTGCTATGATTCACCAAAACTAACAGTTCTGCCTATCTGTGCTGACTTCAGTAGAGAGAATGTTTACCCTATCTCTCTCCACTACTCTGGATTTGACTGAGGTTTAACAGAACCCCCCCCTGGATTCTGGACTGGAACTGTAGCTGACTTCTACCACTCTGAAATTACCTGCCCGAGTATCTATAACTGGGCCGTCGGCTTTATTATGGCCGTGAAGAAACGAACACAAAATTACCACAACGCTGGCAGCCTGCCAAATCTGCGTGTGTAACGAGCGTCAGAGCTCAGGATTTATCCACAAAAATCCTATTCGCTGGAAAATGTCTTCCCCTGCCTGGGAAAACGTATTTTCTTCCTCTCCTTCCACTACTGGCAACTAACGTAAAACCCTTGCCGTTCTGCGAATGCCCCAACTTTGCCGTGGGATAAATTTTGTGGTCTCAAAATTCCGCTCTCATTCCCACAAAGCCGGTACCTGCAAATCTCGAATGTCCTACTGAAGGCAATCGACTTGACTCTGGCAACCCGGCCTTGGCAATTAATTTTTAGAGACCGAACTTATGAAGTTCGGGCGTATTTATTCTCAAGCCCCCACGCGCCGACTTCATGACGTCATATGCGCGGCGTGGTTCTAAAGCCAATGGGCGCTCTGCATTTCAACTGCAGTTAGCTCTCCGCCAATCAGAACCTTAGATCTTTCTGATGCAACCAGTCCCCGCTAGACAAAGAACCGGGAATTGGTCCTAGCCCTATACTGCGGAAATGAAGCAAAAATGGCCGCAAATAATTTAACTCCCGAAAAATGCGTATATGGCCACGCAATATCTTTAAAAAAAAGACACTGGTGCAAATCCTGATCCAGCCTCTATAATCTCAATCTAGAATAATACTTTCTAATTCCCTACACCCCCATTCTAAACACATAAAGAAGAACCATAAAGCAGATGAGATCAAACTCCCTCGTGATCTCATCTTGAAAAAAACGTAAATAATAGAAGGAGAAGAAACATGGAGAAGGATTTCCTGTAATCCCTCCTAAAAATAGTGAACAAATTGCAAGGAGAAAAAGACATGGGCCATTTGAAAGACAGAATCTCAGTACTCTCGTCACATCACTCCCCCCTTTCAAAGATTGAGCAACGATCTCATTACTGAAATCTCTGTGTTTCACATTGGCCCTTAACTGTCTACAAGGCTGTCTGTCCTTACCCCTCCTATTCAGTGTTCTTCGACCTTCCTCTTTTGCGTTTCCTCCTTCTTCCTCTCCTAGAATGAGCTCCTATGCTCCGTTGGGAGAGTTGATCTCTCTTCAGACCTGTGCCGTCTAATGGCGGGTCTGAACTTTCCCTTGCTATGACCGTCAAAAGGCTGTCCTGGTCAGCTGATGTGACCGACGGGCGCTGTGGCGACCTGGCGATGGCGACTTCCTCGCTGCGCGTCAGCAGGGTTGTGACTGCTGGTACCGTGCGAGAACGATGCAACGTCTCGGGTTCCTCTGGTGTAGAGCCTCCGATTTCTTGCTGGGTGTCTATTGGATCACGATCGACCTCAATAGCTTCTACCTTTGAAGAAAGGTAGGTAAGATCTGCCCCTGGCAGTGGTTCTGGACTCGCTCTTCCCCTACCAATCTGAAGCGGGACAGAGCTCTCCAAAATCGCTCCTTGCGAAGTTATAAGGCAGTTTCCCTCACTAATTCCTGGCCTGGAAAGTTTGTGAGATGCCCGTATAGTTCCAGAGAGTCCTCCGTCTAAAACTCTGGTTCTAAGAAAATTCTCAACCTTGCCCTCCCCGTCGAGAGTTGCTGGCGTCAGTTGGAATGTGTCCTGCAGTGACACTTGACGGTTTAAGATCCCGTTAGATCGCGGAGAATCTGAGATAAAGCTCTCGGTGACTGGTTCCAATGTTCCGTGAAACGAATTGGAAAAGATAGCCAATTTTTCAGGCTGCTCGTTACAAGAGTCGTTTCCTGTAAACGAGATACGAGAGTTGTGGGGCCCATCTCCGTCTATAGGCAAACGGATACTCAGATCACTGTCCTCCTCCGTTTGAGTAAAGTGCTGGTCGGATGGGGCTCCAGGGCTGGTTGGAACTATATGCTCGCTCAGACCGCTATCTTGTGCCCTATGAAGATGGCGCTGGTCGTTGACATATGTAATACCGCTCTTGTCAGTATGTCCCTCACTTGAAGGAGCTAATACCATCGGGGGCCTAATTCCCGACAACAAAGAGTGTACTTCCTAAATCAGAGGCGTCGTCACCACTGTTTGGCCGGTTGGCTGAACAGGGCTGGCGGGCGAATTTGCCTCTGCAAATAACATATCACTGTCGTCAGAGGCGTTGCACCCCTCCTTGGCACGACAGCTATGTTTGAGCTCGCTCGGGGCTCCGTGAATTAGGGGTTCTCCTTTTTCACTTATCTGGCCTGCAGTAGGCCCCCTTGCATCAGCAAGGATCGGTGTGGGCGGGTTCCCCAAAACTAAATATGGGTTACCGAGAATGAAGTCGTAGGCCGGCTGAGCCGTTACAGCTGCCTTGATGGTGCCAGACACGAACCTACATTTCACCTCAATATTGGCTACCGGAAAGCACTGTGAAGTCCCTTTCCTTAAAACTCCACCAATATTCACTTTTTCCTTCGTCATCTGCCAGGGCTTCACCAGATGTCGGGCGACTATGCTGGGGTATGTAAGCCCGCTGTCAAATAAGCATGTTGTCTCAGTCCCGTTCACTTCTGCTGGCCCGCTGTTGGAAAACAACTTCTCTGACTGGAAGGGTTTCCACTTCTTCCCTTGTTTCACCCTCACAGGCCTTAAACACGCCATCTGATGAGCGGGTTGTTTGTTTGGGCACCGTGTTGTCCAATGAGAAGTAGTCCGACAGAACCTACAATATCTCTCATTATCTCCCCGGTTCCTGACGGGTTCATGAGACGTCGGCCCCTGTGTTTTGTTAGGCGGCTGGGAGCGCATGTTATGACTGGGAGGGGGCTCCTTGCGAGACGGCCCTTGCGGTTGGTGAGCTGAAGAGGAAGGCGAATGCGATGAAGATGCTCCCTTGTCCGGGGCTGGCAGGTCAGGGTGTTTTCTTTTCTAGCCCAGTACTTCGGCCTGTGCCGACTGGAACCTTTCAGCAAAAAGAATTATCTGGTCCAGTTGCTGTGCGCCCTGCTCCGCCAGGTACTTCCTTAAGTCCGGAGACATGTTGGCCTTTATCTGTTCGCACAGGATGAGCTCTTCGAGTCCTTCAAACGATTTAGCCAAACCCGACAACTCTCTCCAGCGAGTGAGGTAATTCCTCAGCCTCTCCGCGAACTGGGGAAAACTTTCCCCTTTCTCCAGACGACTTTCCCGAAACATTGTTTGGCACTTCCGGGGAGTCCATTGGAATCGCTGTAACAGGGCGTTCCGCAGAGCCTCAAAGTTACCTTGGTCATCTACCAGCATCTTGCTATAGACCTCATAACCATGTCCTCTTAGAGATTGAGATAATTTGAGACACCAAAGACTATCATCCAGCCCGTATGCCTTTGCCATCCGTTCAAATTTTTCTAAAAATACCTCAATTTTCTCATTCCCGTTAGGAAAAGAGTCCATCGGAAAATTCATGGCTGCCATCCGGGGCCCTCCGTTTCCTGAGGTGTCTGTTGCCCCTGCTCCGGGAGAATCTCCGTTAGCCGAACTGCCTTCCGAAGATCGGTACTGCAGTTCCAGTGAACGCAGGGCAAGTTCATGCTGTCTCTCTGCTGCCTTCTCCCTCTCTTGGGCTTCCCTCTGTGCTAACTTCTCCTGGGCTTCCCTCTGTGCTATCTTCTCCTGGGCTTCCCTCTGTGCTATCTTCTCCTGGGCTTCCCTCTCTGCTATCTTCTCCTGGGCTTCCCTCTCTGCTATCTTCTCCTGGGCTTCCCTCTCTGCTTTTCTCTCCTCTGCCTGTCGGGTCTTCTCTTCTTTCTCCGTCTGCCGGTCCTGTTCCCTCATAATGTAAGCCCTAGTCTCGGCCTCATTCATCCCCATGCTTTTAGCTGCGTCCTTCCATGCAGTAAGTAGCTTGACCAATTCAGCCATCTTACCTGACAAATCAGCAGTACTCACAACGAGGGGAAATGACAAAAAAGGAACAAGAAAAATTTACTGTTACCTACTAGGAATATGCTGTCGCAAAAACCCGCACTCAGACTAGCACCAAGTCTGACTAATAACTACCTGAAAAAAAATTCAAGTTATCCAGCTACCCAAAACCCGAATTTACTTTCCTGTTAAGAAAAAAAATTCAATTAGCCATCAATTACCTCTAAGTCATAAACAACCTTACTACAACTATCATCTAACTAACTGTAACCTGTGGAAAAAAACTTATAGCTGGATCAGTCTTAATATAGCTCAAGTCTAGGGGATATTATAAAGAAAATCTATTTTTCAGAACTTCCTACAGAGACAATCTATGAATCTAGAATTGATCCCAACATCCCAAGGACGACGCACCCACTTTGTCCAAGGACGACGCCACCCACTTTGTCACGAAATGGATTTAGGACTAGAGACTGTCTACATATAGTGACAAGACAATAGTAAGAAGAAAGACTGAAATGATAGATTCAGATAGAAATATAGTGCAAACTGTGAAAGTTGAGACCATTGGCTCCGAGGTTGAGAACCGAGGTTGATTCTTTCCTCGCCACTTCGGACGTTTAAATTGCTATGGCCTCGAACCACCTCTAACTACCCTATGGGGATAAGGTTCAATTAAGATTCACAAACACCAAGGTACAGACAACATATAGCTACTGTACTAAAGGAAATGACTGATGCCAGCTACAATTTATACAAGTTTATTATACACCTAAAAACAACAAACATATGCATGTCCCATACATCAAGTGCGAGGATGCACTCCTGAAAACAAAATCAAGCACAGTTAAAAAAAATGCATCCACCCCAACCCTTCTCCCACAATTGCAACCTGTATGGAGAAAGAAGGTAAGGTTAACTGAAATGAACTACACTGCACTTGATGTCGCCTACACTCCAAACTAGCTGTTCTAAATTCTAACTCTAAGTCCACTGATAGCTGGAACGACGGCGAAGTGACTACACAATCTCTGCACAGACTTCGGTTCTACACAGCCTATCCTGGAATCTCCTGAACACAACTAACTGCACCTCTAAACTTCAGCAGCTGTCCTCTGCTATGATTCACCAAAACTAACAGTTCTGCCTATCTGTGCTGACTTCAGTAGAGAGAATGTTTACCCTATCTCTCTCCACTACTCTGGATTTGACTGAGGTTTAACAGAACCCCCCCCCCCCTGGATTCTGGACTGGAACTGTAGCTGACTTCTACCACTCTGAAATTACCTGCCCGAGTATCTATAACTGGGCCGTCGGCTTTATTATGGCCGTGAAGAAACGAACACAAAATTACCACAACGCTGGCAGCCTGCCAAATCTGCGTGTGTAACGAGCGTCAGAGCTCAGGATTTATCCACAAAAATCCTATTCGCTGGAAAATGTCTTCCCCTGGCTGGGAAAACGTATTTTCTTCCTCTCCTTCCACTACTGGCAACTAACGTAAAACCCTTGCGGTTCTGCGAATGCCCCAACTTTGCCGTGGGAGAAATTTTGTGGTCTCAAAATTCCGCTCTCATTCCCACAAAGCCGGTACCTGCAAATCTCGAATGTCCTACTGAAGGCAATCGACTTGACTCTGGCAACCCGGCCTTGGCAATTAATTTTTAGAGACCGAACTTATGAAGTTCGGGCGTATTTATTCTCAAGCCCCCACGCGCCGACTTCATGACGTCATATGCGCGGCGTGGTTCTAAAGCTAATGGGCGCTCTGCATTTCAACTGCAGTTAGCTCTCCGCCAATCAGAACCTTAGATCTTTCTGATGCAACCAGTCCCCGCTAGACAAAGAACCGGGAATTGGTCCTAGCCCTATACTGCGGAAATGAAGCAAAAATGGCCGCAAATAATTTAACTCCCGAAAAATGCGTATATGGCCACGCAATATCTTTAAAAAAAAAGACACTGGTGCAAATCCTGATCCAGCCTCTATAATCTCAATCTAGAATAATACTTTCTAATTCCCTACACCCCCATTCTAAACACATAAAGAAGAACCATAAAGCAGATGAGATCAAACTCCCTCGTGATCTCATCTTGAAAAAACGTAAATAATAGAAGGAGAAGAAACATGGAGAAGGATTTCCTGTAATCCCTCCAAAAATATATTGAACAAATTGCAAGGAGAAAAAGACATGGGCCATTTGAAAGACAGAATCTCAGTACTCTCGTCACAAGGATGAACTGGTGTAGAGTGAAATGATGATGTGATATGATACGTGTTACCAAAATGGTGAGTACTCTACACAGTCCATGTGTCTCTAAATGCTTCTCCTAGATATGAGGATTCACATGTATGCATAAAATGTCCCAAGTTGTTATACGTTATGTCGAATGGGGTATCTCTAAGTCGAGGACGTTCTGATGAATACTGTTGTCGTACGGAGAACGCTGACGAGATATTTATGTATATTCCTTCACTGTTTGAGTATATCTCAGTAGTGTGGATCAACAGTTAATAGTTGTCATATGAACAAAAGGTCTGTGGTCTAATCTCCCGACGGTACTGGTCAGACTGGATATCTTCACGAAATGTTAGTGATATGTAGACTCATAATCTTGCGTATGTAGTCGTGATTCATATACTTTCGAGTCTGCTTCATAAAATGCGCTTAAGAGTGTGTTGCACGTGGTATAAATATGCGATTCCTCTTTTGAGCTCTTTTGCTTGACTTCAGATAATAATGATCTTTCGAGTGATTAGAGTTTATGATGACTCTGTATTGAACTTGTGATAACGATGTATTGAACTTGTGATAACTCTGTATTGAACTTGTGAGCAAGCAGTATATGGTGACGAAAAATGCTGCGTCCACCTTATGACTTGTGGGTGAGACAATATTCCTTTAAAATTGAGGAATGAAAGATGTCCTATGGCGAATTCTGCTAGCCAAATGTCCGTTTTTGATAACTTATTTCTGGTTAGACGTCAGACACGTTGCGTGTAGACTCAGACTTCTGATGAACTGAAGACACACAAAAGTCTTCGTAAGTTTTTCACATTTAACATCACTGGTTGACTTTCATTTAAACTACTGCTCATTATTCATCTCCCTCTCTCTGAGTTCAATTCTAATGATGTTAAATATCTTGTGCATGAGAGTGTGTGCATATGGGAGACTGTGATGATGATAAAAGGTGAAATATGAACTATTAATTACCTTCTATCATCCTATCATCTTCTATGAAAATCTTCTGATTTTATTAATCAGTTATGCCAAGAATTATTTGAAACTTTATCTTCCGCACATTTTAGCTGTGAGGTTAAAATAAACAAAATTAAGAAAATGTATTAATAAGTATAAGATCTACTAACCTTCTTTTCCCTTCGCAAAATCCTTTAAGAACACAATTAATCACGGAACTGAATTATCATCCACTCTGAATAAACACGTGTATTAGGCTATGCGTTTTTGGGTTTGATCTCTTCCTCACAAGGTAAAAACCTGGACTGCCTCACTCTAGTAGATTATGCGGTATTATATATTTCTGGAAGTCACCCTGCCCAAGCTGGGCGTCCAATGTGGTCAACCCACGCTTGTCTGAACCGCGGCCACGTTTTCCCCTGGCCAATCTGGGCGTCCAATGTGGTGTCACAGAAATTACAGTTTGATTAGGATGACCATATGTGTTTTTACCAGATTTATCACGATACAATGTGGGCTTCAAATGATAATGTCAGGCATGTGGAATCAATCAAAGGACTTTATTTCCCCCGATGAAAGAACAAATGTGGTTCTCTAGATACCGGTCGCGAGTAATCACAACAATGAAATAGCAAATGTGGATCGCAAATATGAGATGAGAGAGCAAATGTCGGAGAAAATACAGTATGAAGAATGTAGGAAAAGATGGAGCAATAAGGCCTTTGCGCTCGTTTATCACATCAGTTCAACTTAGTAGATTGTATGTTCTGTTCAGAAAACATACTCTCCCTTCTTGTATTAATCGTTTACTACTACTTCTTCTAAACAAGATTGAGTAAGAAAGAGTTGTTCGTCGCCAGAGAAATACTCGAGTTGGTAGTCTCAAAGGTGAGAGAGTCACTGACACCAATCTGTGCCCTTCTGATAACTCTTTCACTCAACATTAGCTCACCTCTGTGAACATTAGAGTTTAATGGTCTATGTGCTGCATACACACCTTCCTTCCTATGCCTCTAATAAATCTGCGACAACCTCCTATGCCATGCTGTTATCCGCCTAACACATTCTCCATCTGTCGTTCTCTGCCTTTCTTCACTTCATCTTTCCAGTTGTTATGATATAATGTGTTCTTATTATCCTATTCTCTGAGCATGTACTATAAACTGCCTCTTCGTTATTTTAGCAGTGATTATTCTCATCTCTCAAGCCTCATATCTTACCTCTTTCGTAGATTTCGTACCCGTCCATGGTATTTTCATATTCTTGTTGTGAAACCACATTACATCTGTATTCATTTAATAACTGACCATGCTTCACTTTCATAAAATAGTTTGTCTTCAATGTACCACTGTAATAACTCTTGTAATCCCCAGAGCTTTGTTTATTAGTGACATTTAAAATCTTTGACGTTCAAAATCTCGTATATTACACTAATCGTAAAGAGGTTTAATTAACGTTATCAGACCTAAAGATCTTTTATATTTGGACTGGGACGGAATTAGGGGTCGATCTTTTCTCCTCTCCGGCAGTAGTCAGTTACATCTGTTGTGAGTACTGATTACGTGCAAATTTTAAATGGTCGGCACTTTTTCTTTCTCTGCTGCCAAGCAGATCTTAGCTATTTTCTAATCAATTGTACACTCCCTTCGGTGATAATTCGTCATGTTGCTTCAAGCTTCTCGGCTTTGCTAAGATTAGGCACAAGTAAAAAACCCAGATGAGCCTGTCAGTTCGTATAGTGACCGAGCGTTGTTTACCTAAGGCGTGCCGGGTGATAAATCATCAGTCTACTGACATATTTCAGACTAAACACCTGAAAGACGGAATGTTGTAAAAGCTTCCGGCAGAATTATTACGAAGATACTACTTGAGATAAAAGTAAGACGTTATTTGTAATCACTGACGAGAATAGTACGGAAATCTCACATCCATATTTGGAAGACGTGACCTTTGCATTAACGCACAGACATTTCCTAGTGGAAATATTTTGAATTACCCACCAAAACACAGAGGTTTTGAAACAATTGGAGGGCATTCGAACCGTAGAAAGAACAAAATTCCTGATTGGACCCCACATAAATCGTAACAACGTACTGCGGAGGGAGCGAAGTGGAATATAACTTGACACTTTTGCAAGTTTAAAGCACTGTGAAAATTCCTTTCGTGCCACGAAGACAACCAGACCTTGCCAGAGTTAAGTATAGCAGCAGATTTCATTTACAAGACCGGACCTTGTTTGAGCATCTTCAGGACTTACAGCCCAGGAAAACCATTTTAACACGGAAAACCGGAATCTGAGGTGTGGTGTGGTCAATTTCACTAGTATCTGTGTTTCTGTCAATATGGTTCGTTGTCTAGCGGTTCCCGGTTTACGGGTTTCCAACATCAACGTAGGAACTGGCTTCTAACCAAGCAAACAGTAAATATTTTGACCATAACTCCTTGCTGAACATGACGACATTTATTAGCAAACATTGAAGTAAAACATATTCCGGTATCTTCATAGAATCATCATCAAATACATATGGATACTACAGTACTTCCAGTACACTCATGAATTCCCTTACAGGGTATAAACACTATCCCAAATTAGTTCCAACAAGGAACACTGTCAGACACGACTGTAAACAAATGTTCAACTACGCATATCGACAATAGAATAATGTCGCACTTGCTAGCACTACAATCATTTTCATTCTCACTAACACATGGCGTGCAAAAGCCTACGCCACATGAGGAAACTGTAACATAAAGTCAAAGTGGGAACTTATTGCTAAAATAACAACACCCCAGACAACGTGTAAGAGGCATCGTCAAGCTGCCTTAAACTATTTCTCTGAGCCAGCAGTCTGTGAGCCTAAAGATTGGCGTAAGTTGTACATTTTAAATTCTATATTTTGCACTATTAACATGTGAACTAATATGTTTATATTGACATGTGAATATTAATATGTGAAAATTGCTAGTGGATATCCAAGTCATTTGGGGCTGGCAATCTCAGTATATAGAAAGATGATTTCATGAACTACCACTTCCAGGGCTGGTGACTGCTTTATTGCGAGTTTCTTACAGATAACCAAAAGCAGAGGTAGTACCAAGTTCCGTATGGAGCAGGGAGTGAATGATGAAAGAAATGATGTACATAATCTATATTATTAACATTTTCAACCAGATGTGAATGTAATCATATTCAATCTATATTGTAAACATTTTCAAACATGGTAGATCAAAAGGGAAACATATTCAATTTATATTATTAACCTTTTCAACCAATGTGAAGTTAAATATACATCTATTCAATTTAAATGTAAAGAAAGTTTTCTGCTCAAAGGAATTAATATTAATTCTCAGCGAGGTTAACAGTTCTGAGATATGTGGCATGGGGGAATAGGAAGAGGGGAACACATAAGTACGTGTCGAAAAATGCAATACACTTAAACAGAGCTATACAATAATAATAAGAGGAATTTCGCTGAATTAACTCAGCTGGGGGATTGAACGAGCTAACGAATTATAAGAAAACCTTACCCTTCACAAACATTGACGGCATATAATAGAGTTAACATTTGCTCACCCTCATGCAGCATTGTTCTCGCTTTCTGAGTATCTTGTGAAACTCCCTTGAGGTAGAAGCATCATTATCCTTCTATCTACAACTCTGCCAAGAGTAATCTTGTGCGAAGGTAGACACCTTTGAAGACCCACATTAGTTACTCTTGAGTTTGGCCACTGTTGGACCACTACTGCAGAGCTAAGGGGAGGCAACCCGTGACATGGACATGCGCCCTAATATAACCGACTAGGTTGAACGGGACGCGCATCGCCAAAACGAGGAAAATTTTATTTAAAAAAGAAAAGAAAAAAAAGGTTAAACTTTACACGTAGCTGCCTTTCTTGTGACACATTAATCATTCAAGTATTGACAAGCCTTGACCTAGCTAATTTTATGAAATAACTTTAAAAACAAAAAGGTCAGTGACCCTATTGTTTTTAACAGAGCTCTAGTAATAACCAACTTTCTTAGTAAGGTCAATTTTATTCGGAGATGAATTCCACTGTTCAGAACTGACAACGGATCAGACAAAAGTTATGATCAGTTGTGGCTTAAAATCACAAAACAAATAAAGGGATATAATTTTAGGAGCCCCTTGTATTACTGTTACCAGATGCACTGAAAACAAACCAGAAAATAAATTTGACATACGTTCTTTTGCAAAAAATGAACAACTAATTTGACAACAAAACATTTTAGTTTTTAACTCTGTACTTTTTGCACTTAATACTTAGAGTACGTTTCAGTAAATTGTAACAACAACACTGAAAGTCAATTAAAGGTTAGAGATTTTTAGAGGACTTAACAAATAAATACAGCTGGCTCTAAAAGCAAACAAACTAAGCCAGCAAGATAGCTGGAAAACAGCTCCACTTTGTCTCTATACTTCCGATAACATCTCTCTAAAACTTTCCATTGACCTCATTAGTGCAATGTATCCAAACCTTTTGGCAATGGCGGGAACTCATAACTTGGGTTTTCAAAACCCGTGGAACCCCTGCCTATGAGAATACGGTTGCATGGCTAGAATTTTAGAAAGGTATTCTTTTTTAATCATATCGACACAGTCTCGCTAAAAGCGCTAATTTAAAAAAAAAAACACTCGAAATTGACAAATCTTCCAAATAGCACCTGACCTTAAAGTACGATTAAATATATCTCCAAGGATTACCGTAGGACATAAGTTATTTTGAGTATATCACTATCAGTTCAAGTGGGGGGAAAAAGGTAAACAAAAGAAGATCCTGGTTTTGGAACTGATACACGTCGAGGAAAGCTGTTTATATCATTACATAGAAGTCCTTGTTCTAGGATTACCAAAGATAAGAGGTACAGGGATACTGAAAAGTACAGAGAAGGGACGTGGAGACAGACGTGAAAGGGACATTAATATATGGAAAGACATTGAACAGAAGGCACATGACATAGATCGTTGCAAGCGATCTTTGTCCTCTCAAGACTGTGTGTGGTCCCGGCTTTCGGGTCTTCCCAGTAAAGTAGAGGCAGTGATATGTGTCTGTGTCCGATAACGTCATTTGACAGTGGTTGAGGCTCGGTCGCTGCTACGCCATTGATGAACAGAGCCGTGATCTATCGAGACTGTTTGGTCCCGGGTCCGGGTCCTCCCAGTTCAGATGGGCCGGAGCTTGTTTCTTCTTGGTAATGCAGCTCGGCAGTGGTAGAGGTTCGGCGCTCGCTGTGCCGATCCCTCGATACGTCTTGTCTCGGAGATATAACCCCCTTTGCAGGGTAGAGAACCACTTTTCTCGTGGCATTGCACTCTCGCCACCCGACAAGAGGTTCCCTGGGGTTGCAACAAAGCCCACTGGTGACTGGCCTCTCTGCCAGTCATCATTGTCCTCGGAGGTATAACCCCCTTTGCAGGGTAGAGAGTTATCAAACCTTGAGGCAGTACATTACACACACCCCAAAGTGGGCCTGGTGTACCCTGTCTTGAGTCTAGGATGCTCCCTGGGGTTGAAAGAAAGCCCAAAACACACCCCCTAATCGTCTGATACCGTGTGGGATGCACGGCGGGTTTCAGTACCATCGCCTGGTGTCACGATGGGTGGCTTCCCGGCCGTGTGGCAACACGGACCATGTGCAGAAATGCGGCGGTGGCTGCGCCACCGCCTCCCCAGGCGGTCTGGCTCAAGGGTATGAACGAGTAAATAACTCGTCCCCTAAAGGGCAAAAGAGTGAATAACTCGCGCCCAGGGATTCAAACAAACAAACAAACAAACATGACATAGAGGCTTTGGCACGAGTTTCTTGAAGACACATGTTTCTTCGGAAACTGAAGGGTAATACAGGAATAACATTATCAGTGGGATCCAGTTATGAAATACTGGAGAAAACCCAGTAAGGATTAACCTTGTTGCTTTATTACTTTTCTTTGAATGAATAAAAAGAACCGTCTGAAGAAATCAAGTAAACAGAGACAAGATCAGAAAAGCAAATAATTCTGCTGCGGAATCGGAAGGTGAAAAGGATTGTCTTCATTTAAATAACGGAACTGGCCACAATTCCCTGGCAGTTTAGTCGGCACATGGCTCCCCAGTCTGTTTCAGGCTTTCCCAAGTAGCCTTACATATCAAATGAACAAACAAATCAGGATTGAGAGCGCATTGAGATTAATCCAGCATTGATCATCGTTGGACACAAATTCCCTCATTATTTCAATTTTTAAAAATATCAGTTGGGCTCGCGGAACCCCTTACGATGCATTGCGGAACCATGCTTAGGAATCACTGCCTTAGTAACTTGTATTTTCCTTGTACAGTATCACATGTCATCTTACATTTTCAATTATTCGATCATCATCTGAAACATTCAATCATCTGTTACATTTGTACACATCCGATCGTCGTTCATAATCTTACGTATTCAATCATCGGTTAAAATTTTACACATCCGATCATTGTTCATAACGTTATATATTCAATAATAGTTCATCATCTTACCCATGTAATCATCATTCACAATCTTACACATTAAATCATTTGCTCATCATCGTATACATTCAATCCTCCTTTCATCAGCTTTCACATTCAAATATCCAGTCATCATCTTGCACATTCAATCATTGTTCATCATCTTACACATTCAATCCTTATTTCATCATATCTTCTTTCACATTCAATCATCCGGTCATTATCTTCCACATTCAATCCTTCGTTCATCGTTTTTCACATTCAATCCTTCGATCATCATCTTTTTCAATAATCATTTCATCGTCTTTCACATTAAATCATTCAGTCATCATCTTTTACATTCAATTATCCGGTCATCATCCTTCACATTGAGTCATCGTTCAACAACACAAGGTATTATGCTCACAAAATAATGCTGCACTTCGATGAAGGTGATCTACGAATTATATTATTTTGAAGCACTTTGACCTTGCACCACGTGATGTTTCCAGAGTCTCTGATAACACAATCAAAGTCTGAGAGTACTGTTCCAACATGCATGTCGTAAGAGGCGACAAATTTGAGGTTGTACAATGAGCTGGCGACCTCATCATGTTAAATAAATGACTACATGAAACCACCGCTGGATGATTGTTTGGCGCAGACGTCCTGTGTAGATGTAGCTCCATGCTCCATAAGGAGAGAAAATGAACAATGATTGCTGTGATGATGATGATGATGGCTCTTACTTTGCGCGCTATAATAAAAAAAAAATCACGTTTGATAACAATATAAATAAACAGGGGTCGGAGTGGCTAAGAGGTATGGCGACTGCCTCTAATTCCAAAGGTGCGAGGTTCGCTCCCAGTACAGGGAATTTTTTTTTTTTCAGAACCAGTTTCTAATGATGTCATACTCTCCCACCCCGAAATCCTGGGTAATGACATCGGATGGCTAGCCTTCTCAAATAAGGGCGAAAAAATAGGAGGTCCCGTGTGCAAGTTGCGCACGTTAAAAATCCCTCGGCAGTTGGAAATCTTAAAGGGTAGGCCATACAGCCGCTGCCCTGGCAAACTTTAAAAATGATGAAACCTACCATTAAAAAAGTTATAGAATGTGTGATCCCTGTATACACACGTTGGGATCCTCGCTGGTGCTACGGAGATCATGCACTGTGCTTAGATCCTTCTTGTGTGATCTAAAGCAGGAGACCGGAGCACTGATGGAGTTGTCCGTGTGCAATGAAGATGACCCATAAAAACCAAACCAAACCATAACTAAACTAACTACCTGCTGAAACCAGAAGTTCCAAATTGAAGTCACAGGTATATTGCACCAGTCCAGCTGTAAGATATAAAATAAATAATACTATTAGTCAAGAAATAACTTTGTCGCGTCAACATTAGAAGTGGCGTAGAACATTGAGTTCACATGATTATGGCTATAGCTCTGGGACACATAGAACACCGAGGTAATATGATATGAGACATAGAAAAAGAAAGACAATCAGCCAAAAGAGGGCACAGTAATAAGGGAAGTCGTACAGACAAGGAGATCTGTTACTTACTGATGTAGAAACAGATGCCTTTCCCTGAGGCGATGATTGAAATAAAGCCAGCCTCAATTAAACTGGTTGAAGGTATAAAGAAACACCACTCAGACTGGAGCTATGGCTTATCTCCCGGCTCAGCGGAGTTGTAGCAGGCTAATGAGAGATTTTAAAAGTACATATACGACTTTGTATATTACATCAGGTCACGTGTATTTCCCGGGGGTCTTTGAGGAGACAAAGGAAGAAGAGGACAACTTAAGGCATGTCGTACAAAGCGACTAATATGAATTTGTGTATAAGGCTGGCCAACTTCAATAATGTAAAGCTAATTGTTTCAGAAACCACAGCTGTAAGAGCATGTGAATATTGTGTACAGGCTTCCTGTAAAGGGGGACCAGCTGCAGGATGTCATCAGGTCCTACACGAGCGAAAATGAAGATGGTGATGATATGACAGCAGGAAGATTAGACAGAATTTACAGGAAGAAATAAACAAAAATTAAAATATATATGCCAACATGGACAGACTGATGATTAGCTATGCTTTCTGTATTCCGAGAACAGAGTTTTCTCTTCTGGTACGAGGAATGAAATAATACTCTGCCGTTGTTGGCAATGTTACAGGGAGATCCTAACATTTCCTACACGGGTGTCAGCAGACACGTGTTTACCACAATAGTTGTCGTAGACTGGCCCAGAAGATACACGTCATGCGCATGCTCTGAGATACGAGATTCGAGAGCAATTCTCCAAAACTGAGATCATAGATTGAAAATTTTTAGATCGTTCTGAATTCGCTTTGAACAGAAACAGAAAATAAAATATCGGAAGACATTATTTTAACAGGCGCCTGCTATCAACCAATTAGGTGCCAAGGCGGTAGTGTGTCGGGCATTCATGGTGTGATACACGTATATACATTTCTTCTCATAACACTCACACGTATATACATATCTTCTCATAACACTCACACGTACATACATTACTTCTCATAACATTCACACGTATACACATATATTCTCATAGCAATTACACGTATAACTTCTGATAACACTTACAGGTAAGCATATATCTTCTCTTAACACTCACACATATATATAAATCTTCTCATAACATTCACACGTATATACATATCTTCTCACAACATTCACACGTATATACATATCTTCTCATAACGCTGACACGTATTTACATAACCTCTCATAACATTCACACGTTTATACATAACTTCTCAAAACACTCACATGTACATACATAACTTCTCATAACATTCACACGTATATACATAACTTCTCATAACGCTCACAAGTATATACATAACTTATCAACACTCAAATATATATACCTGTCTTCTCATAATACTCACATGTATATAAATATCTTCTCATAACACTCACCTGTATATAAATATCTTCTCATAATACTCATATGTATATAAATATCTTCTCATAACACCCACACGTATATAAATATCTTCTCATAACACTCACATGTATATAAATATCTTCTCATAACACTCACGTGTATATAAATATCTTCTCATAACACCCACATGTATATAAATATCTTCTCATAACACCCACATGTATATAAATATCTTCTCATAACACACACACGTATATAAATATCTTCTTATAACACTCACATGTATATAAATATCTTCTCATAACACCCGCATGTATATAAATATCTTCTCATAACACCCACACGTATATACATATCTTCTCATGTCTTACTCTTCTTTTAAGTAGAATGGGCCTATTTTTTGTTTTCTTAACCAGCGGCACTTGGGCCTTCAGCCCTTCGGCCCAATGACATGTCACTGCGAGGCTGGGGAGCCTGTGGACTTTCCTTCCAACCCGGTCAGGAGCTTAGCTCCTTCCCATCCACAGAGGATTTATCTCCGGAGCCGTTCAGGTTATTCAGTCAAAATCCCTGTCGATGACACTCCTTCAAATGCACACGCCCGGGCTTGAACCTTGAACACCTGATCGCCAGCGCAATGTGGTAACATTACACCAGCGCGGCTCCCAATGGGCCTATTTAAGTCACATCGACGTCACAAAACAGAAACAGAATCCAATTGAATCTTTTACGTCGATGTTAAAAAAAGCAAGATACTTTTTCATATAAGTGCATGTCGGTGTTTTTAGAGCTATCAAATGTAAGCTACATACAATGTGTATGTAACATTTGAATAGAGCCATATACGAATAAGACCAAAAATAACCTGATATATCAAGGAAATAAACCGTAACAGTATGTGATATCTTTCTAGATGGGAAGGAAATAAAAGAACTGGAAAATGTTTTTTACTTGTTGTGTTTGATGATATCTATATCTACCTGCAGATGTTGATGATATCTATATCTACCTGCAGATGTTGATGATATCTATATCTACCTGCAGATGTTGATGATATCTATATCTACCTGCAGATGTTGATGATATCTATATCTACCTGCAGATGTTGATGATATCTATATCTACCTGCAGATGTTGATGCGACTACATTAAGGAACCATTCCATTTTCTTTGGGCATGGGATGAGAAGAAGAAAGCTGGAATATACCGTGACAATAGGAAAGATGAAAGGAAAAAAAGAAAGAGGATGATAAAGAGAGAAGATAGTGGATATTATGACATTATAGCACGGTAAAAAGTTAACAACATAATTGATAAACCAGTAGTGGAGACAGGATTGTTGTGGAGAGACATAATTACCTACTCCACCATGCATATAACTAGCAGAAAAAGAAGAAATGTAGATGCTTAACTAGAAAACGTTCAATAATCGTAAAACAAAGTCAGCATGAAAAGCAACTTTAGCGACATAAAAAATTATCTGTGATACCATTTTTAAAAACGCAGTTTTAATCCAGTATAATTGTATGCGAGCAAGAATTTAACATTACACATAAAACAGGTGAAGCAAAACAAAAACAAAAAAAAAACAAAAAAAAAAAAAAATTAGCAGCATCAGAGATATTAAAAAGATGTAACGTATACACTAGGAAAGCCAGACAATCACATTAAACAAATTCTAGCTGTTTACTTGTAGTGTCGAGAAGACTGAGTTTGTCCTTAACTCCAGATTTTAAAGTCCGTTATTTCCCGATTACCTCTACACCTCACGGTAGAAGGGGAACGACTAAGTAAGTAAGTATTAGCCGATTACAATTACGTGTACCGTATGAACCTTTCATTTCTTCCATCATGCGCAGACAACCTTGTGAGTCATCAATTACAGTTGTCATTTCTTCCATCATGCGCCCCGTAATGCAGACAACCTTGTGAGTCATCAATTACAGTTGTCATTTCTTCCATCATGCGCCCCGTAACGCAGACAACCTTGTGAGTCATCAATTACAGTTGTCATTTCTTCCATCATGCGCCCCGTAACGCAGACAACCTTGTGAGTCATCAATTACAGTTGTCATTTCTTCCATCATGCGCCCCGTAACGCAGACAACCTTGTGAGTCATCAATTACAGTTGTCATTTCTTCCATCATGCGCCCCGTAACGCAGACAACCTTGTGAGTCATCAATTACAGTTGTCATTTCTTGTTGTCATTTATTTTTCTCATGCCGGCATCGGTGTCTCCACACATGTCATTCTTGTCCATGTCGGAATATTGGTTGCCCCTTTAACGCTTTCTAATCAATAAAGAACTGCCCATCCTCCGTAATTGCTTTAGTTATGTATATGTTTTGTTTTTCCGTGGAATGCTTTACCTAGATCTGTTGAAACTAAAAAACTACACCACATTCAAAAGATATTTAAATTAACATGTCAAAGTTCACTTGTCAAAGTAATGACAGCTTGATAATGTACCTAACCTAATTGACAAATCTCCATTTTAATGAATACAATGTTTTCATGAATACTGTATTTACTTTTATAATGTTGTAGTTCTAGCTTTAATTTTCAGTGTGTAATTGCGTCATTGCTTTTCTCTCTCTCTCTCTCTCTCTCTCTCTCTCTCTCTCTCTCTCTCTCTCTCTCTCTCTCTCTCTCTCTCTCTCTCTCTCTCTCTCCCCTTCTCTCTCTCTCTCTCTCTCACTCACTCTGCGTTTGTATTGATGTTGGTATGCAAGCATGCATGTGTGTATTATGTATCTGAGTATGTATTTTCACATAGACAGATAGATAGACACGAGAACAAAAAAGTTGAGATCATCAGTAAGACAGAGAGACACGAGAACAGATAAGTAAAGAGATTTTCAGAAAGAGGATAGATAGACACGAGAACAGATAAGTCAAGACATTGCCAGAAAGACAGATAGATAGACACGAGAACAGATAAGTAAAGAGATTGTCAGAAAGACAGATAGACAGAGAAGAGAACAGATAAGTAAAGAGATCATCGGAAAAACAGATCGGCAGACAAATACACAAGCAGGCACAATTAAACAGACAAAGATGACAGCATAGAGAATGATAGACAGACAGAAGGTTATAAAACAAAGAACAAGCAATAACTATAAACAGTGAGAGATTAAAAGAAAATAACAGACAGGAAGGAAAAGATAAACAGACTTACAGAGAAAGAGACCGACAGAAAGACAGACACACGCAGAGACTGAATTTGAGAGACAGTCACAAACTGACACTTGCGCGCACACTTTAACACTAGGTGTAAGAGTTAAACATTCCACTGGATTCACGCATCTTTTCATTTTGGAACTGCAGAAATAAAAACAAAAAAGATTCAATGTAATAACACGACTAACAATTTATTCACTTTCCTGACACGAGATCATCGATTTCTGAGGAGTGATTTGCACCGATCAATCATAAAATCAATGAAGACCATGCGCTGCTTGGCATGCGCCTTTGGTTTTCAAATTCCCCAGAGTGGCAAACTGTTTTGTATAACTTCCTCTTTCAGAGCGCGGCTCACAGCGGGTTCCGTGTCCTTTTGTTTGGAAGGTGTCGCCTGGTTGACGTGCATCGTGGGTTTGAGTTTCTTATTTGTTCTTACCAGAAAGAACGTTCACATTGCATGTTCTTGATCGTTGGTGATGATGATGGGTGGGGGATTTCTCCTGATCTTGTTGGTGGCGTCTTTCTCATCAGATCAACTGCCATGTGCATGACCAGCTCTGTTGCAACGATATCTCTTACACGTTCTATCTTTAACCAGCTAAACTCTCTGACATAAATTACAGTAAAACATCGTATCTTAAGCTGGTGCTCTTCGACACTATGTACAGTACATCCCACCTTTGGTCTGGTTGGTGCTTTCCGTCACTTGGTACAGTGCACCTAATCTTTAGCCTAGCAAATATATTCCAAAGTGCAGTACATCTTATATTTAGCCTGGTTGATACACTCCGAAGTTCAGCACATCCTATCTTTGGCTTAGCTGGTATTTTTGACACGAAGTTCAGCACATCATATCTTTGGTCTAGCTGGTATTTTTGACACGAAGTTCAGCACATCCTATCTTTGGTCTAGCTGGTATTTTTGACAGGAAGTTCTGCATATCCTATCTTTGGTCTAGCTGTTACTCACCGACACTAAGGACAGTAAATCTTTCTTGTTTCTTTACATTGTCGTCGACATTTTTCGCGTTTGCATTCACCATTTTCTCCATAGCGATCTACAGTAATGTCTTAAGTGTATCACAACAAGTCCTTATTATACCATCTACAATCCTGTGTTATATGTATCACAGCGTTGCGTACATTATAATCTACTATCTTGTGTTGAGTGTATCACAACCTTGCCTAAATTACTATCTTCTATCATGTGTCATATGTATCACAACCTGTCCATGCATTAACATCTACTGTCATGTGTTATGTGTATCATAACCTGTCCATACATTACCATATTCTATCATGTGTTATGTGTATCACAACCTGTCCATACATTACGATCTACTTTCATGTGTTATGTGTATCACAACTGTCCATACATTACCATCTACTGTCATGTGTTATGTGTATCACAACCTGTCGATATATTACCATCTACTATCACATGTTATGTGTATCACAACCTTGCCTAAATTACCATCTTCTATCATGTGTTATGTGTATCACAAGCTGCCCATATATTACCATTTTCTGTCAAGTGTTATGTGTATCACAACCTGTCCATACATTACCATCCACAGTCACGTGTTATGTGTATCACAAACTGTCTATACATTACCATCTACTATCATGTGATATGTTTATCACAAACTGTCCATACATTACCATCTACTTCACGTGATATGTGTATCACAAACTGTCCATACGTTACCATCTACTATCACGTGTTAAGTGTATCACAGCCTGTCTCTCTTTACGGTATTTAATAAATTATTATTGGTTCTGTACAATCTTTTTCTCTATAACGATTGGCAACATACGTGTACCGTATATATTTTACAAGCTTCTCTATATTCACCATTATCAAGATCATTTTCCTGTGCGCTCCTCCCGGAGTATCGAACCACTACTGCATCTGTTCCCCTCCAGGAAGTCTGCACCATGCTCTTGTAGCGATGGTTTATGTGGCAGTTTGTCTTACATGATCAGGTTGCCAGCCTAATGCCCAACCTCATATTATTCACCAGGTACGACATGCCTGTGGGTGCTGCAGTCCTATTTGTTTTTGTCGACTTTTTAGATTTTTTTTTTTTTTTTTTTTTTTTTTTTTTTTTTTTAACCAGCGGCACTTGGGCTTTCAGCCCTTCGGCCCAATGATATGTCATTGCGAGGCTGGGGAACCTGAGGACTTTCCTTCCAACCCGGTCAGGAGCTTCGCTCCTTCCCATCCACAGAGGGTTTATCACAGGAGCCGTTCAGGCTATTCAGTCAAATTTCCGGCCGTAAACATTTCTTCAAACGCCGACGCCCGGGTTTGAACCATGAACACCTGGTCGCCAGTACAACGCCGAAGCCATTACACCAGCGCGGCTCCCAATCGACTTTTTAGATACCCCTGGACACTGCATGAAGCTTTCTGTTACGGTCTACAATGATGTAGACTTTTACTGGTACGTTTTGTCAGCTAGTGGACCACGTACGATCTGTGTATCTGGTAGTACGAAAAGGCGTATGTACATTATATTCTTTCTATTT
This sequence comes from Oreohelix idahoensis, assembly GCA_024509875.1. Taxonomy (NCBI): domain Eukaryota; kingdom Metazoa; phylum Mollusca; class Gastropoda; order Stylommatophora; family Oreohelicidae; genus Oreohelix; species Oreohelix idahoensis. The sequence continues at coordinate 186,480 of JAMPIV010005052.1, read as the reverse complement.
CACTGTTTAACAAAAATAATAATTTAAAACAGAAACCAGATTTCCTTTTAAAAATGGGGTGGATTTGGTAGTCTCTTCATATAAAAGCTTTGTTCAGGCCGGTTACATTGGTGGCTCCTTGCTCCATTGAGAACGAAAAGGAAAGTGACGATGGTGATGATGGTGGCGATGATGATGATGGTGGCGATGATGATGATGGTGGCGATGATGATGGTAATGACGATGATGAGGATAGTGGTGATGATGATGCTGATGATGATGATGACTAAGATCATCATAACCGTGAATCTTTTTCGGTTGCCGTATCTACAGCGCTCGCTCCCGTGTTGCTGGTCAAGAAAAAGAAATAGAAGAGTGTGTTGATGATGGTGTAGATGATTTATATGATAATGTCCTCAATTATGTTCTTTAGGTTTCAAGAATTAGAGTACCTACCTGTATGAAGTCTGCTTCCTGATAGTGAATGTAGACAGGCGTTCCGTTAGGTTTTCCTCAACGTCAGAGGAGTCGCTGTGCCCTACAGAGACCGCACCAGCGCCATCCGACGGCTGCTCGCTCCGAACTTGAGCCATGGGCGGCACCTCCCAGTTTCGTGAGTATCCGTATGGTTCTACACTTGTTGGCCAGTATAAGGCAAATTCCAACGAGTTTTACCGGGCGCTGGTTTGGATAATCCAATGTATACGATCATTTTCATCACATGACTTTGTAGGCTACAACTGTGTATGATTTAAAAAAAAAAATTACACTTCGTACTATAATAAAATGTATTCCACTAAATATAATTTATTTATTACACTGTGGATGATTAATATTTTTTAAATGGTACAGAACTGTGCTAATTAAGAAATCTTTTTTGGAACAGACGTTGTCTACATTTCCTATTAAGCAAACAACAGATCATAAACGTAATATTGTAATTTCAACCAGCTGAGTTTAAAACAAAAGGTAAAGGATCCCGTTACACGCCCATTGAGGCATATTGGGAATATGGTGTTAGGCCCATATTTTCTTGACCATCGACACACTAGGGGTGATGTGGTCAGCATCAAGCCGGCCGCCTTAACCTTCCCAGAAGTTGCTCCGGTACCCAGTTGGGGCTGGGTCGACCCAGGAGCCGTTTGCGGCCTAAAAAAATCCCACCTCATCTTGAGATCGAACCATAGACCACTGAGCTAGGAAGCCAGTGCACTAACCACTATGCTACCGCGGCTCCCCAGCTGAGTTTAGCTGCTTGTATAAACTTATGTGTGTTTAGTGTGTGTGTGGTTTTTTTTTTTTTTTGCGCATGCATTGAGAACAGGACAGCTACAAACACGGTGACAATCAAAAGTAAAATACATAATTACAATATCCTAAATTGAAATGAACTATTTAGAAACTGTGACAAAATAACCTCGATCGTCACAATTCCTGTGCCATCCTGTAAGTCATTCTGTGCTCTTCCCATTCTTTTTTCTCACCTCTGACAGCATTTAGTATTTTCGATTTTGTTTCTTTTTCTTGTTTTTTATTGTTTACACTTCCTTCCTTCAATTCTTGTCATGTCAGAGCTTCATCGACCATCTTTACTGATTATTGTAATCACCGACTTTCATTTGAACCCATACTGACACCTGGATCTGTAGCGTGAAGCGTTATTTACGAATGCGTAACACATTTCCGACCAGACAGGAATGGGAGCGCCCGATTAATACGTAAACAACCTTGAGATGGTCACAGTCATTTGCCTTATCACGGGTATTTTCTAGCTGGCAGGGTTGTTGGCTGAAAGTTGTTTTCTGGACAAGGTAAATAATATAATCATTTCCGGGCAGATTTGTTGTAGGCAATGGTTACAATAAGTTATCCATCTTAAGAGAGATTATCTGTGATATATCTATGAAGTCGTCAGTGTAAACATGATGGAAACCAACGGAAGAAGAAATATGTTATATGAAGTGACGTGAAAAAATCACATTTTATGTGTCACGCAGGAATTTTCTATGAGAGGGTAGTGGGGATATACCCCTACCAAAATACGCAAGTTGCATGCTATTTGAAATGTTAAAATACAACATTTCTGATTGCAGCCTAGTCATGTAGTAGCAATGCGGATGCGAGGGCCGAATGTTGCCTTATAATCTAGCGCCTTTTGAGTCTACGGCAGTGTCATGAGTGGTTTTCGGGAATCTGTCTGAGACAAGACAAGAGTCTGAGTGACGTCTGAGACAAGACAAAAGTCTGAAAGAGGACTGAGAAAATAGATGAGCAATACTGTTGAATGTGGATGGAGTGAATTATAGCTATCAGAAGTGAAAGATCAGATAAGGACTCTCCCCTCCTGCCACTCAATGACTATGTTTCTAAGCTACTTTCACTCCGCCTCTCTCTGCTTTGAGTAAGGTACAGTACACGTTAGTGACTCCACAAACAATCAAGTGCAAGTACAGATAGTAAAGGGGTCTGATCCACCGATTAGAGGTCTAATAATTTATTAAGAGAAAAAACTATGGCTAAACAAGAAAACATCAAATCACAAACATAAAATAAAAAAAAAGATGCCGCTAACAAATCAAGAGACAAACCATGCTAATAATAATAATAAACATAAGAACAACCAATTAGCTTGGTACCAATGATATTGGTAACTATGTCACCAGCCTACTGCTATGGAAACACCTGTTAAAGGTAAATTAGGGAATTCAATACCAACAGAAAAAGAACAAATGAAGAGATGGGCTGAGCACTTCATGGAGGTGCTAAACAGACCACCACCAACAGTAACACCTGATTTTAATAATGAAACACCCACAACCACCTTGCCAATAACTTGTGATGAATTCACGCTGGACGAGATCAAACAAGCCGTTAAAAGATTAAAAAATTTTAAAGCTGCTGGAGTTGACGAAATTTCAGGGGAAATGATTAAAGCAGTTAATGACAACAACCTCTTGAGAATTTTAGATATTATAAATGAAGTATGGAGAGAAGAACAACCACCGCAACAATGGAAAGACAGTATTATTGTAAAGTTACCGAAGAAAGGTGATCTATCAGACTGTAATAACTGGCGTGGTATATCTCTATTATCAGTACCTGGAAAATTATTATGTTGCATGATGTTAGAAAGACTTAAATTGCATGCTGACGAAAAGATCAGAGAAGAACAAGCGGGTTTCAGGCCGAAACGATCATGTATTGATCAAATATTCACACTAAGAACAATTATAGAAGAATCAGTGGAAAGGCAATCGCCACTTATTATCACCTTCGTCGATTTTCAAAAAGCCTTTGATAGTCTACACCGCCCATCATTGTGGAAGATACTTACAATCTATGGTTTTCCAACAAAATATGTGAATATAATCAAAGCGCTATATGACAATGCAAGATGTTGTGTTAGAACAAATAAAGGGAATACAGAATGGTTTACAGTAGAAACAGGGGTGAAACAAGGCTGTATTATGTCACCATTACTTTTTGGAATAGCTATTGATTGGGTTATGAGAAACTATACCCACAATGAACAATTGGGTATAAAATGGACAAATGGAAAATTCCTGGGGGACCTGGATTTCGCAGATGATGTAGCATTCTTAAGTTCAACACCAAGACAATCCCAAGAAGCAATAAATAATTTGTGTCATCTCTCGGTTAAAATAGGTCTCCAAATAAATGCCTCTAAAACTAAAGCTATGAACTTTTCTAACGAGACCTTTGATATCATCTTGAACGGGGAAAAAACTACAGAAAGTTGAAAGTTTCAATTATTTAGGCAGTAAAATGACTCAGGATGGTGACACAACAAGAGAAATCCATACTAGAATTGCTTTGGCAGCTAGCGCCTTCAATAGATTATCTAACATTTGGAAATTACGATCATTGAATATACATACCAAGCTTCGTCTGTTTAATTCAAATGTTATCTCAGTGTTAACATACGGCTGTGAGAGTTGGAAAATAACAAAAATCATTGGAGAACAAGCTGAATACATTCGAGAACAAATGTCTTAGAAAACTCATGAACATCAGTTGGAAAGAATTCAAGACTAATCGACAAATAAGAGAAGACTCTAGGCAGAAATATGTCTCCGACTATATAAGGAAAAGACGATGGTCATATATCGGTCATGTCCTACGAATGCAAAACAACAGAATACCACTACAGGCGCTCACTTGGGTTCCTGAGGGTAAGAGGAAAAAAGGAAGACCAAAAGAAACACTCAGAAGAACAATAATAAGAGAAGGAAGAACGTTGGGCCTAAATAATGTGCAAGAGCTAAGAGGAGTGGCGTCACAACGAACAACCTGGAGAGCACTGGTTTCTGCCTTATGCGCCGTGTTTGGTGCTTAAAGAATTTATTATTATTATATTAATGATATTGACTCTCAGGTCTAAGAAAGTCAAACTCCCACTAGTAGTTGGCTAGATATTCTGTTACTCTTTCTGCACGTAACCGTGAAATAAAGAAGCCCCTTCACACACAGCTGTTCAAACCAACTTAATGATCCTGTCCCGCAGTTCCTTCAAGCTCCTCCCTCTCTAAAATTTAACTGAGTGCACTCCCCAACAATCCTTCTTCGTCGGCACACTTGAATTTATATTCTGCTTGAAATTACAGCTTGTTGTCGGATCGCAGATAGGAGAGATGTTCACCCTATACTCTCCAGATGTGCTGCTGAAAATCCGTGGAAACAACCCCACTATAACTCCCTCACAGGAAACAAATTTTCAAGACAAATGGTAAGTCCTCTAGATGTACAGGTGGGCCTTAAATCCAGGATCTAAAGGAGTGGCGATGAATGGACTCAAGTAAATATACGCTGGGGTTAATAAATTCAATATTGGCGCTGGACCACTACTCTTGTGACGGCGTGTGATAATATGGATGAAGTAGAGATGGCGATGACTACACGATGTTAAAACTGGCGTTAATGTGTAGCTCTATGAAGTTGATGCCAGTGGAGCATGGGTGCTCCACTTACTTTGCGGAGTGGCGTAAAATTGCCAGCATGGGAGATTACAAATGTGCCCGTATTATGGTGCTGATGAAATAAACACTGTAGTTGGTGTGAACGCCCCAATGTAAATGGGTTGAAGATTTATCCGGCCTTTCCAAGAAGGCAATACCGGCCGTCTGTTCAGAGTTCCCTGAACTCAGTCGGAGTTAACCGGTGCTTGCGAGATTGTGAAGAATTTCTGACACTTGTAGCTGGCAAACTTTCGGTGGGTGTTAGCTCCACTCTAGGGCCAAATCTTAGAACCCAGCGTCAAAGGCACTGATAAATTCAACTCGTAAAGAAGACAGTCAGACAAGACAGAATAAGGAATAGAATCATGATTCCACTTTAAAGGACACGACAACGTGTTTGAGCATCTTCAAGACTTACACTCCAAGAAAACTCTACCTTTATTAATACGGACAGCCCGGAATCCTAGGAACCCGAACACTAAGTTATAGAGTCTATTTGCAAAGTAATACACCAGACCACGTGTAAGAGGCATCTTATCCAAGTTGCCGAAACTATTTATCTGATCCAGAAGTCTGTATTGCCCAAAAAGATATTTGGGGTAAGTTGTACAATTTATTATTCTATGTTTTGCAATATTAACACGTGAAAATTGCTAGTGGATGTCCGAGTCATACGAGGCTGGAAACCTCAGCATATAGAATGATGGTTTCATGAAACACCACTGCAAGAGCTGATGACTGCTTCTTGCGGGTATTTCATACAGAACCAAAAGCAGAGGTAGTTCCAAGTTTCCTATGGAGCAGGGAGTGGATGATGGCAAAAATAATATGCATAATTAATATATTAACCTTTTCAACCAGTGCATATTTATATGTAAACATATTTTATATAAATACAATGGCTGTTTTCTGCTCACTGGGATTAACATAATGCTCACAGAGGGTAAAGTTTTGAGGCATAAGGGACGGTAGAATGAAAAAAGGGTGGGGGGGGGCCTGATTTTTCGTGTCAGGAAACCCAAAACTCAAGAGGGTATTCGTCTCTCTCTTATTTCATGATACTAGTCGGTGGTACCAATTGGCTGTACTAGTCTGTGGAACAGGTGTGAGGTATAAGTGGCCTTCAGTCAAAGTTAAACACCAACATCAGACGGGTCTTAAAGACGCTGGACCATCTTCTTAATTACCCCACGATACTACGAGGGACGTGTTGCGGCCACCAGACTTGATCAGTGACGAGAAGAACCAATTCATAACCTGCAAAGAACAAGCATCAGCTGGAGCAGAAGCCAACCGACATCTTATTGGCAGCTAAGTACACATTCAGAGCTGCCAAATGAACTCTTTTCCTTAAGAAAAGTTTCAAAATCATATCCAGATCATCACCAGTGGTGAATCTTTATAAATATTATTCCTAATTCTTTCCACCCTTATTTATTTTACATTGTTACCCATAATTGATTACTAAATTTATTATCTGTATATATACACATCTATAGTTGATTCAGTCATTTTGAGTGAACTGCACTCGTATGTATCAGTCATTTTAAATACATATAACACTGCGTCAGTTAGCATGATTTGAAACCAAGTACCAAACATTATACTTTATTTCTTTTCTTGTGATCCATTACTGTTGTTGTTTTTGTTTGTTTTGTTGTTGTTGTTGTTGTTGTTGTTGTTGTTTTGTTTTTTTGTTAGATGTATAAAAAGAATATTTTCTAACTTTTAGATTTGCTTTAAAACGCACTACAAAGAAGAGAATAATATTTTATACAGTCAGGATCGTAAGAAGCACTTAAGCAAATTCAACTCCACACCTGAGCCTAAATTGCCGCAACTGTATCCATCCATCTGAGACAGTTCAGCGTGTCCTGCCAAGTACTCTTCACAGAAAGAACAAAAACAATCATTGCCAGGCTCCCTAACAATCAAAAATACTCTATACAGCACCACTCAACAGCTACAGAACACATGCACGTTCTTCAACTTGGCATTGGCAGCGAAATAGCGACAAGCTCAGCAGACCTAGTTAATGAACAAACAGTCAGAATAACTCTGAGGTCTTATACAGATTTGTTGGATAGTTGGAGCATCAACGTTGAGAGCTTAGATACAGGTGGTTCTCTAGCGTTGTCTCGGACTTTACTGATTATACAGAATTCACGAGTACTCATTCATGTATGCCTCTGTGGTGCAAAGGTTAACGCTCGTGGTTGTTAAATTAGAAGTTTTTAGATCGAGGCCGTTACTGAATTGTTTTCCTAATCAGATTTTCAAAATCAGGAAGAAACCCGTCAACAGACAGATAACCTGTGATAATGAATAAAAGAAAAGCGTAACATTTGTTAATGAAGTAAAAACTACAGGTAGACGACCATAGGACATACTGCCGTAGGATAGTGAATTGTTAAAGACCTTACTATACTGGGTTCAAGATCGTGAGGTGGGGTGACCAGTTCCCGTCCTTTCAACCTTTTCCTAGCCTAACTCAAGAGCAGAGTTAGGTACCCATTTACAGCAAGGTAGACTGGAGCGTGACGCCACCGAGTTTCGAATCTGGCACCTTTGTCGCGAGAGGCAGACGTCCTAACCACTCTGCTAATCGGGCGCTCAATGAAAAAAAAGCAAATCTAAAGTGTGTCTATCTTTCTGCGTAATACATTCTATGTAATACAATTGTTACAAAATTTGCCTTCACGGGACAACCTGCACCAAGGATTCGTTGGATATGGATACAAAATAGTGAACACTTAGAAAAGGGTGAAGTGTCACTGCAAGGACTGAGGTGTTTTCTCGGCACAGGACTTGCCTAACGGCTGTTGTCATAACATGTGCTTCAAAAAAGTGACTGGGCTGAAGAAATAGAGAAAGTAATATTAAAACAGAAAGAAAAGATAAAAAAAATGAGTAAACACAAAAAGAAAAGGAAGATATAAGTAAGGTGTTAGAGAAAACAAGGAACAAAGTAAAGAAAGGAAGGTGATAGAAGGAAGTAAAGAAAATGAGTGAATGAATAAAATAGAGAAAGCGAGAACAGAAAGATGTGTACGAAAGAAGTATGACGGTAAAAGATAAAAATTACGGAAAGAAGTAAAGAAAATAAAAAGAAATGAGACAAGAAAGCCAAAAGATCAGAAAAAAACAGAAAGAAAAACAACAGGGTTGGAGAAAAAAATTCACAGTGTGAAGAAATATTTACGTATTCTCTTTGACAAGCGAATCAATATGGCCGAAAGTTCACGGGTGTGAACTTAATCCGGGTATGTGAATGTGTGAATCGAAAGGAATCTACATCTACCGCTGACACATGCTGATGAGTGTCAGCAGCAGCTTCATGTGAAGACAAATCAATGAAGAGAAGGTTACAATAATGACCGTGTATTAAGCAAGATGCACTTAACTTCACGTCAGCACTCGAGAGATGTCGTTCTTGCCAAGCGATTATCCACAAATATCTCCTTCAGAATTTAGCTTTCTGTGAGAAACTCACTCGACGACTGCACGTGCATAGGAACGTTCACGTATACATACACAGTACGCCCACTTAACATATGTACCAGAGTACCATAGGCGGATTTGTGACTATTTACCGTTGCCCCTGGCCGGGGGACAGGCATGAAAATATTTTTTTTTAATCATTAGCGCTGTCATGCCTATTTAGTTACTTACATGGGTCTATGAAGCCGGCTTGGCCATGTCCGCCGCATGGAAGATGGTCGTATCTCTAAAGATATTTTTTATGGACAACTGGCAGAAGTCGAAAGAGAAGCTGGGCGACGGCTGCAGAGGTTCAAAGATGTGTGCAAGAGAGTTATGAAGGAACTGGACATAAATCCACCACCCTAGGAGGATTGTCGCGAGAGGGTTCAGATGTTATTAAAATATAAGATATCCTGGAAAAAAAAGTTGTATCAGGTGATACCAGGATAGTGCCAGATATGTGTCTGGTCTTATAAGTAATACCTCCTTCTCTGAAAAGAGTAAGGGTGTATGGATATCAAAGGTAGGGTCAAGCTGTATAAGTTTCCAGGTATGATGTTATTGTATTATCCTGGATCCATATGGGCTCCCTCTCAAGATCCTCCCTTGGTTTTATTATTATTATTGTTAGTGTTGTTGTAACTCTGCTAGGGGTATTAACAAAATTATTTACCACAAGAACATAAACTCAACTTTAATAATTAAGTAAGTCTGCTGGTAAATATTTACAATTTATTTAGCCTATACCATTTCTCTTTTCGGTTTGGAAAACTTGAAATGAAATCAAATTTATTTACAGCATTAAATCAATAAACATTGAAAAATAATTAACAATCTCAAAAACCATTCACTTGGTGAAGGTTATCACCTGGGTTAATTATCTCCTTTTAAAGAACATTTATCTGATACTAATGAGTTTTTTCACTATTTCTTGACTGTAAAGCTAGTAATGGGTAAATCTATCTCCACACTTTTCATCATACACTGGAGGCTGTCTTTATTAGTATCTTGTTTGTTAATGTCGGGGTATAATCTGGATACGATGACTAGTGGCTTTGTTTTGCCACTTATCTGGTGTTTAGAGATCATTCACACTCCTGCCATGGACGGACAAGTATTATGAATTCCTCCAGGCAGTGGAAGCTGGGTATCTGGCTCTGTTGACCACAAGAGCACTCGCACCACATTGTCCAGCAGAGGTGGATGACTCTTTAAAGTTTGTGTAGTTTTCAGGATAAAACCTGAAACAAACAAAAAACGTAACCCCTATATGGTCCATCACTATTCCATAATTACACAAGATGGAGATGATAGACAGTGTCAGACAATGTGCTAGCAGATGCACAGGACAATTTATACTAGTATTACCCACAGCCAGTTCACCGTGACTACACTTTCCTTCTAAATCCTTAGTTAGATTCATTTGTCCATGCTACGCCTCCATACAATGATTTGGTCTAGTATAAAATACTAAGTAATACCTTGATCAATAAATTAAAACAATTTTTGTTATCCTTCCTTATGTTCCTGGTGTGTGTGATTCATTCCATAAAGAGATAATTCTTAAAATGCTTTTCTAAAATCATGGACACCTTTTCTGCTTCCATTCTTAATCTATTTTGAATATACACAGTCTGGTAAGTCCTTCAGAAATCACACAATGGTTGCAATAACACGTCTACACACTCCCTATCGCGCACTGTAGTGAATTAATAGAAATATATATAATAAAGGCACAGTTTACTACACAAACGGGCCACTTATCTTAAGCACAATCCTCAAACACCCGCAAAGATGCAGTACAATGCGGTACAACTGTAAACAACAATGGAAGACGATTCACCGTTGAAGGTCACCGTAACTTGACAACAGGTAATGGTCTCCAAAGTGTAGTATGTAAACAACAGTTTGACCTCCTGAACTTTAACGTAAACAACGTGACTTGACAATATATGTCCATTGAAGACTGTCAAAATGTAGAAAGATATTTATCTCCGTCGTACAGCGTAAATAACGTTCCTAAGCAGCTGTGGTCCATGAAGCAGTATAAAGCATTGACCTGCTTAGCACTATTCGCTGCGTATCTGTCACTCCACAATGTTATGTAGAAACCCACGAATCTGGTCCACCAGATGTAACCTACTGTTTTGCCGACTGTTTATTACCAGATGTTAAAGTCTGTTTGCTCGTGTGAAATCTGGTATTTGTACCGTGTTGGAGTGTCACTGAGTAGGCGTGTCGTTGATCACCAGGACAGTGTAATGGGGACGTGAATCTAGGTCACCAGCGTGAGGCACTGCCAGGATGTAGTGCAGTCACTCACACACAAACAGCATACATGTTTTCTCAGGGGTGTAGAACAAATGATAAGGTGTTGTAGTGAGTACTGGTGTGTGTATACAGCAGATCGAGAACACGAAGTCGTATAGGCTCTTATTTAGCGACACACAAACTCACTCCACCACACGTAGAAGTCACAGATGTGGTTAATGCAGATGACTTTCTCTTCAACATTTATTACAGCAATAGTACGTTGACGGACAACACAGTCAGTAGAACAAGGAACATGGACATTTCATTCGTAGTAATGCATATAACCATCGAGCATAATCAACCCTGCCTAGCTCGTATGTATGATGCTAGTAACGTTGGCTTGATAATATACATTTTCATAATGTAGCTCAGAGCCCCTGACTAAACGCGTCAGGTAGTCTTGTGACAAATATAGTTGCTTAATATCGAAGTCTGTGAACTTGTTGATAAAGTCAAGACTTCATCTGGCTTCTCCCGCCAGACACTTCTTCTTCTGCTCAAAGATATAGGCCGTAATGTCGGGCCTCATAATGATTGATGAACAACTGTGTATTTTCATAGGCAGGCATTATCCTCCATACTGGATCTCAAGAACTGTGAGCGCTACTCACAGGTTCATACTAAACGTTCTGCAATCTTGGCATAATAATAAAGTTTATTTTACCTTGGACAGAATCCGAGAAATACACAAATAACCACTGTCGTCATTCTAGACGAACAGAATAACTCTGGGGAGAATCACTAAGATCACAGTTATACTGAAGACTCTCTTTCCCCCAGTTAATGCAGAGAAGAACAACGGACATCTTGTCCGGTCAGAAAACAGCTCATCACTCCCAGACGGAAGTCTTCTCGGTTCGCGCTAAAAACTAGCGCATGCGTAGACAGAACAGATATGAGAACAGCTAACCGGCCCGTCTTAAGACAGATCAACCACAAAGAATAAACACAGGGAAGATAACCCCAAATCAACCTGTCCCAGAGAGTTAACATACAGTTCTCTACCTTCGATCGTCAATAGTATTAAATAGATTTACGTCTTATGAAACCGTCAAAAACGACAGCAACAATGTCCTAATGTAGAGTTTCAGCTTAGGGTTGTCTTTATTTGATCATTTTAAAAACATCCGGCGAATGAAAGCTCATATCGCTTACTGAAAATGGTAAAGAATTACTTTAGAAGGTCCTCAGTGCAAGAATATTCAAGATGCGAGTCAGTTTTGAACCATTTTTATTTAACTAATCTGAGGTTTATATATTAGTCACATTTCTAATCTTTCACGTTCAAAATATTTGTGTTCCACTCATCGATGGGGGATGAAACGCTGCATGCTATTTCTGTGTGCATTTTAATTTGTTATGTTTTGACCGGGATTGACTCAACCAATTTTATGTAACAATTAAAAATAGATGGTAAAGCGAAGTGGAAATAACTTCATTAAATTATGGGGTTTTTTAAGTAAGGCAAATAATGAAGTGCAAATATAAATTGTGTTTCGTATTTGTGACGAAATGGACGACTGTTGTATTCGTTTGGGTTTTATTATATTCTTGCGTGGGTAAGAGTGGCACGGTAAGCGAATGTTATTATTGTTGCTGACTTAATTACTATCAGCTCTGGTCGGGCTTACATGTGGCCGACAGATTGTGGGTCGTAAAGATAGACCAAACAAAGTTACTCAAAGAACATCGTACAAATGGTGTAGTCATAAAGTTTGACTAACTGGAACAAGATGTACGCAGGATTCATGGCTCAACATGGACGATACATTTATTCGTAGACGCAATACAGATTCAATCATAGTAGCAGCAGGCATCATCAATAACGTAGGTAATTACATTGGGGCATCATGGTGCATAGCATTCTTATATATCTTGATCATGTACTTGATCGACATTCTAGATAACGGCCGACCTCTCAAGGACGGAGATGAACGTTGTGGCAAATAGTTCTATCATGGCTTTTTCTCGTTATGAAGCTTGTCTACAACGACGGGTTTTATTGAGTTACCCCTTTAAATATATTGCAGAATAATTCCGATAATCTTCGGTAAGACTCTGGATCCCACTAGCAATACGTCATGGCATGTGCGTATTGAAGTTCAGCCAGATCTCGGCAAAATGACAAAAAATATCATACTAATTAACATACAGACGAGCCCTGTATTGGCTAACCTGAATACTCCTTACCAGGAGTCTTATCATAACTTCATGACTGCTTCCCATAATTTGGGTAAGGCTTACAATCAGTTTCATCCACAGACGACCGTCTCAGATCATCGCCATTAGGCATCTCTCTTCATAACGTAATTGTTCTTTGGCAACAACCACGAGCGCACAACATAGTGTATAATAGCGCGTAAATAATTAATCAAATATATTTTATTAGATGTGCTCAACATTTAAATTACACGCGCAAAAGGACTTAACAACGACCTCTATCGACCTTTGGTTCTCTCCGGCAGTATCGGTACATTTGTGGTACTGATTTTTATTATGTGCTGTCAATTATCGCACTTTTCTTTCTTTCTTTCTTTATTTTTCTGCTAAGTAGTAGATATTTGATTTTATGAAATCACCCTGTACGTGACAAATATCACACTTGCAGGAGCGGCTGATATGATACATCACAATTGCTTGGGGCTACCCAGATTTGTGGTTTTAGGAGCGGTAGATTAACACGTACATCGGTCAGAGCTATGGGCATAAATCACCGATAAGACACAGAGTTTGCGCACTCATACGACAGATACCGAGATTACTGTCTGTGTGACACATGTGGGCAGACAAGGGTGATATAATCGCTTCCGGTCACTTGGTTAAAAGTACGCATGGATTTATTACATTTTAGACAAAATGAGTCTACAAATGTGTATGCAAGACATCATATTACCATATATGGGAGACGTAACCTTTTGCAAAATTTTTCCATGTAGGAAATATTTTGAAAGTGCCACGCCCGACCTGTTTGAAATGATTGGATCTTTCTGATTAGATTCATAACAACATTGAGGGGAATATAGCCTGACCATCTTTGCAGTTTTATCTCACTGTGAATTGCACGCTCGCCAAGATGTTACGACTGGAGAAAATATAGAGGATAATGCAGGCTTTCATACAGGACATTATGGTCAGCATATAAAACAAAAGCCGGCAGGTGAACAGGTCCACGGGAAGACATGGTTGACATTTATTGTACTTTCATCACAGGAAGACATCCATCAAGATATTTACATGGGATAGTATATGGAGGAAATCATGTAAATGCGATAACCAGTTACGTCAGTCAATAACGAGCCTCAATCATTAGGCCTTCTTCATCTCCACAGTTAATAGTAGAGTAAACATATAGAGATATCCTTAAATCTTTTATCAATCCTGGCCGTGTACTAGTAGGTAGGGCAATATTTTCCCGGTACCCAAATAATGTGGTGGAAAAACTGATGATGGCGACCTAAACTCAGTTGCCTCAATATCTTTGAGATACTACTTACGAAATATCAGGAGGGGGTTGTGCAAGACTTCTCAATGAGTTTCCTTCCCCATCGGGGACGTTCTTAACAAGGTGGCGGCCTTCGAAAAATCCATTTAATGCCGCAGTTAGAAAAAACACACTCTCCATAAAAGTTCTGGAGCTTAGAAAAACTCACGTCCACCTCAAACCAGTGAACGAATACGAAAAGCCCAAATAATTAACAATTCGAACCCACGACACGTGACGAACTACGTCACTAGTGACTGTCGCTCACTACAGGTGAACGTTTTCGTGCAAATAGTAGTTTGTCTACAGGCGAACACATTTCCTCAAATACAATGGACATGTGCTAGCGTGTAGTAACATACTACAATATATTACCCCAAATCTATCCTTAACACAAGACAACACCAGACCTCGCCAGAGTGAAGACCAGATTCATAATTCCTATTTGTTAACCGGATCTTTTATTGAACCAGATAAGACTTACAAAAGCACAGGAAGTCTCTACATTTTAATAAGGAACCCGGGACTAGGAAACTGAAGAAACACGGAGTCAGAGGGGGCCATCTATTGTAAAATTAAAGACATCCCAGACGCGTGTAAAAGAACAATTCGTCTCTTTTATTCATCTGAGCAAACAAGTCTGTAGCCAGAATTGGCGTAAGTTGTGATTTACATTTCATATTTTATTACTAACATATGAACTAACATATATATAGATATATATTACCATGTGAAGTTTAATGTGTGAAACTCGCTATTGGAAGTCAAAGTCATTTGGGGTTGGCAACCTCAGTATCTAGAATGATGATTCGTGAACCACCACTGCATGGCTGTTGATTGCTGTATTGATAGTTTCGTAAAACGAACCAAAAGCATAAAGTAGTTCCAGGTTCGCTATGGAGCAGGGAGGGAAAGATGAAAGAAAGGATGTACACTCTGGGAATAATACTTACATTTTCTGGGCAGTGTAAATGTCCCTATGAACATATTCACTTTAAAATAAATGTAAATTTTCAAGCTTTAAACCAGTGTAAATGTCTATTTGAAAATATTCATTCTAAATAATAGAAGTTTCAAACTTTTCCACAAATGTAAATGTAAATGAAA
Source organism: Oreohelix idahoensis (assembly GCA_024509875.1). Taxonomy (NCBI): domain Eukaryota; kingdom Metazoa; phylum Mollusca; class Gastropoda; order Stylommatophora; family Oreohelicidae; genus Oreohelix; species Oreohelix idahoensis. The sequence goes on along the minus strand of JAMPIV010005052.1, from coordinate 171,141 downwards.
CATAAATGAATTTATTTTGTGAACACTTTTCAAACAGTGGAGATGTAAATGTAAAACATATTATATCTGTACGTTTAACCTTTTCATTTAAATGTAATGTAAAGCTAAAGCTATTCAGTTTAAATGTAAAGGAAGTTTTATCCCGAGGGATTAAATTTAATTCTCATCGAGGGTAAATTCTGACATGGGATGGTAGAATAGAAGGGCGGCACATAAATGTGTCGGAAAAATGCCATACACAGAAGAACGTTTCGTTTCTATTTCTATTACCAGTTATTAGTGGTACCAGCAGAAAGTACTATCTCTGGAACCAAGTGAAGGTAGAAGTGGACTGACGTTTTGCGAGACGCCATCATAAGAGGGTCTTATAGACAGACGCAGAACCAACTTAGCCGTTACTCCTGGACGTTCGTGGAACGTGCGGCGCCTGAACTTTGATCAGAGACGAGCGAGAGCAGAGTGAAAAGAACTGACCCAGCGGGAGACGAAACTACCATTGGCAGCTAAGTGAAAATATCCGCTGCCAAAAGTGACCTCCTTTATTCAGTTAAATCCCATCCAAGTGGTGAAACCTTTTCATAAATATTCAAATTATTTTCCAACTGTTAAAACTGAAAGTGATTATTAAATTGTGTTACTTGTAATGTTGCAAATTTAACTTCGATTCACTCCTTTTAAATGTACTACATGTTTGTCTCAGTCAAAGTTACTAAACACACACTCTAAACAGAGCTATATATATATATTTTATAATAATAATTCCTCTGATTAACTCAGCGATGGGGGCTTAACGAGCTAGAATAAACCATTGCTAAATTCTTCATAAAAGTGTCGGCAGATTATAGAATAACGTGCTCAGCGACAGCCGGCATTGTTTTCGCTTATCTGAATATCTTTTGAAGACTCTGTCGTGAAACATTCTAAATCCACATATATAAATTAAAAGGTAAATGTAAAGCCTAACACATAAATTCAATAAAAGGAAAGAGAAATGGTAAAAGTACAGTGCTGTCACAATGGCGTACAAAAATCCCCCTTGTTTTCTACTTCGTCTGCAAATTGTAACGTTTCACGTTGATAGTAAAGCCTACTGCATCACTACACGCTTTCTACAATAAAACGTGTACTGCATTTCTAAGAAAGCCTTGAGATACGCAAGCTGATTAATGACCTAAATTAATACTAACATTAATTTTATTTTATACACTGCCTAACGGAAAGACAGATGGACTTAAGAAGAGAGAGAGAGAATTGCACTGAGGAACGCATGCAATACTACCACAGTCGCGCGATACAATATTAATGCCACCCCCAACACGCGAAAGGCATGAGGCACTAACTTTTTTTTCAGATAGACAGTGATAAAAAACACTACCCATACGAGAGGTAGGTTTAAAAACCTGAAAAATGCTTATTGGGAAACATGACATTATACTGTTTTTTTGTCTGAAAGCCTGACAGTACCCAGACACCACATCGTATCGAAGTGAACAGGAGGTAGAAGAAAATGCACATTTTGAACGCAGCCACTTAGCTCCCTTAAATTTATATAATTGGGTTCCTTAGGACTTGCTGACAAAGAATATGTTAAACGTTACGCAAATAGTCTAGGAATTAACAAATTATAGCCAAAATAAAATGGTGGTGCTGTCAGACAACACCAAAATCAGAATTGCGCAGTGGCAGGTTTTGAAACCACCATTGTACGGGAAATAGGCCAACATGTTACCACCTATTTGATTGGCGGAAAGTATATGTAAGGCTAAACATGATTAGTCGGTCTACAAATACTAATTTTTGTTGTTAGGGGAGACAGAAGGAAGGGTACTTTTTTCAAACGCTTGTGTAAACATGGATCGATTGGTTAGACCCGCCAATATAGGCAATTAGGAGCGTCAGTTCAGTGCCACATGTTAAAATAAACTTACTCAGAAACAGTGCGTTGAGTTCCAGTGCATATTTTTCTAAATAAAAGCCTGGGACAGCGGCAGATCAGATTTTGTGCCATATTCATCGCCAGTCAACGTATTTGTTTATTATTTCCATGAATTGTGGTAAGCTTGATATATTCAATATCTTTTTAATGAAAATTGAATTTTTTTTTTTTTTTTTTTTTTTTTTTTTTTTTTTTTGCGTTCGCCCGCTAATACTCAAGGCGAAATCTCAGGTTATTATTTTTATGTCTAACCTGACATTGATTTTACGTGAGTATCCCTTTATTTCATGTACAGAGACAGGTGTCCCTCGCCATTCAGGCAAATACTCGCCGATTTCGGAGGTACCCATTGCAGCTGGGTCGGCTCAGGAGCCGCCAGTCCCTGGTCGACGACACTCCTTCAAATGTCTCACCAGGTCTCGAGTTAATCCAGTACAAATCCCGGTCGACGAAAAATCCTCAAATGCCGTCGCCCGGGTTTGATCCTGTATCACCCGGTCGCCAGAGTGGTGTTGTAACCACTACGCTAGCGCGGCTCCCCAAAAATTGAATGTAAATTGATAATTTATGTCTGTATATGTGTGTGGTTCAGTAGCGAACATGAGGCAAGGCCTATATAGTGCTCCAACCTGAACAGAACGTGTCGGAGAAAAGAAAACTGCATGGAATTGCCAAACAGTACACTGACACCTATCTTATTGACTAGAAAGAACTAATGCTGGAATTGCAGAGGCGTAGTAACCATTAGGGAGGTGTATACTGGTGTAAATTGTTTCAGATGAAGCTGGCAGTGGCCTACCGCTCTGAACTCAGTGTTTGTTATGTATTGTGTTCAGTCTGGAAATAGATTATAAATTAGTTCTGAAATAGGAGGTACAACCTTCTTGTTTCAGGGACTGTGGTCCTAGTTATTGAAGCAGCACCTGGTCTGAGTTTTGCTGAATCCAGAGGCTGACAGCATACTCCTTGGTCCAGATAGCGACCAGTGAGGTGTCTCCAGAACACAGGAAGCAATCGAGCAGAGGAGTCTTTTCCTGCCGCCATCACGAAAGATAAGCTTCTGTGGCCAGAGTAGCTCAACATTATGTGCCCCCTCAAAAATTGACATTTTAGTAAACACAGAGGGACAATTAATTGGTTCAAATGACAGGAACTGTGAACTTTTCCCAATACTATTTCCAAGATAATCAAACACTTGAAGTCATGATGAAAAACAACAACCAAGCTTGAACAAAACCAGTATTACCTCATATTACTACTTCACCAATTACACACATAGAATAATAATAATAAACTATGTCAATACAAAGTTCATATATATATAAACTGTGTACATGATACTTGTAATTACATTTGATTGTGATTCCTGGTTCACTGTGTAGTTGAATCAGGATACCCATTATTGAAAGAATTAATACATATATTTTTAAACTTAAACACTTGACTCATTTAAGATAGTCTTATAGAGTGTTTTATGTGTGTGAGTGTCACAGTGTTGTAAAGTGTTGTGGAATAAAATAAATTGTTTATCTGTCTGTTGTTGTTGTGACTTACACTTCATCATTTTCATAACCCTAGACATTTAACGTAGTCATCACAATATTCCAGAATAATTCTGACTGAGGTATAAATGTGGTAGCAAGTAAGGTCATCTGTAATACACCACACTTATTAGATACAGATACCTTCACAGCTGATCTCAGTCAGTACACTACGTCCCCTATAAATATTTATAACATCCCACTTTACCACATATATTTGGGTCCTGTCCGGGATTTTGAATCTTTCCCTATTATAAATATTGGGGGTAATTCACTTCAGGGAATAATAACAATTTAAAAGGTATCCTTGGGTGAAAATAAATAAGGTTGAGCTATCAGTGCCTGTGGTTGTCCTTAGTTAATTAGTCATAGATAAAATTGTTTAGTTAAATATTTTATACATTTACCTGTTAGAAAATGGCGGACCTGGCCAAATTTCGATCTGCTGCTGTGCAGACTGCAAAAGAGTTAGGAATGGAGGGACAAGTTATGATTGCTTATGTCACTACGGAATGTGACAAATATATTGAACGTGAAGAAAGAAGATTAGAAAAAGAGGCCGAAAGAAAATTAGAATCTGAAAGATTGGCCGAAGATAAGAAGTTAGAGGCTGAAAAAGAAATTAAGAGGTTGCAGATTGAGGCTGAGGCTAAGAAATTGGAGGCAGAAAGAGAAGAAAAAAGGCAGAAAGGGAAGCCGAGGAAAGAAGACAGGCTGCAGAAAGGGAAGACAAGCGATTAGCTGCAGAGAGGGAAGCAGAAAAGGAGGAGAAGAGATTACAAAGGGAGCACGAGTTACGACTAAGGGAGTTTGAGTTTCAAGGCCATGCTCCTGAAAATGGTGCCAGTCCCTTTGCCTCCGATGTTACTGCTAGTCAGGGAGCCTCAACCTCAGCTATGAACTTTCATTTAGATCATTTTGTTGAGAAAGACGATGATATTGAGAGCTATCTAAATAGATATGAACTATTAGCTACCACGTATGGGTTAGAAAGAGAAAGGTGGAGTTTAAAGTTATCTCAAGGGCTTCGTGGGGCAGCTTATGAAGTTTTTGCCAAAATGAGCAGAGGTGATCAAGAAAATTATGACATGCTAAAGCAGGCTCTTTTGTTAAGATATGAAAAGAACGCAGAATTTTATAGGAAAAAATTTAGGAATGCTAAACTACTGTCAGGTGAAACCTATCACCAGTTCTCTGCACGGTTAGAGACATACTTGGAGAAATGGACTTCTCTGGGGAAAACCCAAGATATTAAGGAAATGGTCCTTATAGAACAATTAAGAGAGTCCATGGCTCCAGACCTGAGAAAGTTTCTCATGGAACAAGGTGCAGAGAGACTGGGTGAGCTACTAAATGTTGCAGAAAGGTATCAGGCAGAGGTAACAGGTAATAAAAAGAAACAGGTAGATAATTTTAAGGCACCACAGAACTTTAATAAATTTGATCCTAGAGATCAAAACAAAGGTAAGCACCAGTTTGATAGGCCACGGTATGACACTAAAAATAAAACCCCACAATTCGATGAAAGGAAATATGATGAAAGAAAATCTTTCAACCAAGGAAAGAGATGGTGTAAAAATTGTAAGATGAACAATCATGACACTGACCATTGTTGAAGGAAACCTCCTCATTGTGCTGCTATGACATCTGGAAAAAAGGGAAAAAAGGTCAAACCTGCGGAACTACAGGAACCATACCATCCCCCAGTGTGTGAAGATGTCATCTGTAATGGTGTCACCATAAGGTGTTTATATGATACAGGTTTAGATTATGATTCCGTTGTGAGTTCTCACCTGGTGCAGGCAGATCAATACACCACAGAAACAGTGGAGATTCAAACTGCAACCAAGGATGTAGCTACCATGACACTTCCCGTCGCCCGGATAAATGTGAAAACGCGATATGTGGAAGGAATCATAAAAGCAGCAGTGATAAACGAGCCAATCTACCCTCTGATATTGGGGTGTAGATATGTCTTCTTGGGGAATCCCAAGAGACCTGTGATATTGGCAACAGTGCAGACCAGATCACAGTCTAAAAAGGAGGAGGATAATCCAATAAATACTCATCCAGATGAGATGAGGAAGGCACAGGCGGAGGACAAGACACTCAAGCCGTGTTTCAAGAAGTTGCCCAAATCTCATACACCTCCAGGCAAGGGAGAATTTTATATGAAGAACAAACTGATTTATAGGAAGGCTGGATCTGAATCCAATGGTCACGGACAGCTGGTCCTTCCCACTTCATATAGGACTAAAGTGTTGAACTAGGGCATGCGATTCCCTTCAGTGGTCATATGGGGATCAGCGCAACAGGACAGCGAATAGCTTGTCACTATTTCTGGCCAGGAATAACTGAAGATATCAAAAGATATGTAAAATCCTGTCCAGAGTGCCAACGAGTAGCCCCTAAGCATTGGACCGCACCTGCAACTCTGGGGGAAATGCCCATAGTGGGAACACCCTTTGAGAGAGTTGCCGTGGATCTTGTGGGACCTCTCACTCGAACTAAGAGGAGGAACAGCTACATTTTGACTCTGGTGGACACTTGTTCTATGTGGGGAGAGGCGGTAGCACTGTCATCGATTGATTCTAAGCATGTGGCAGAGGCATTACTCACAATTTTCACAAGGTTAGGCTTTCCCAATCAAATCTTGACTGATAATGGCTCTCAGTTCAAGGGGAAACTAACAGAAGAAGTTTTCAGGATCTTCCAGGCCAAACACTTTCATTGTAGTGTGTACCATCCCCAAGGGAACGGCCAAGTGGAAAGATTTAATGGCACGTTGATGTCGATCCTGAGAAAGTTGGCACACGAAAAACCAGATACATGGGACCAGTACCTTCACGCCGCCCTCTTTGCTTATCGGGAGGTACCCCATAGTTCAACCGGTATGGCCCCGGCAACATTATTATTTGGAAGGCCAATAAAAGGTCCACTGGAAGCGCTGTTAAGAACGTGGACTGATGAAAAGGCAGAGGAAAATATTACATCCTCATACCAATATGTGAATGAGCTGACCACTCGTTTAAAAACTGGCTGGAAACTTGCCAATGAAAATTTGAGACAAGCCAGGAAGAAACATACTGCCTATTTCAACAGGAAGGCTAAAGGCAGAGATTTGGCTGTGGGAGAGAAGGTACTGCTTCTTCTACCCGGTAGTCAGAATAAGTTACAAATTGGATGGCAAGGTCCATATACAATTCTAGAGAAGGTGTCTAGAACCAATTATAAGATAGACAAGAAGGGGAAAAAAATCTATCATGTGAATCTCCTGAAGAAATATTTGGAAAGAGAAAATCAGGAAGAGACACACTTGTTGACCTTGTCCATTGCCATGGAGATGAAAAAGGAACCACTTTCATCATTTGAATATCCATTACACCCCTGTGAGACAGCGGCACAGGTGAAAATCAGTACACATTTAACGAAAAATCAGAAAGAGAAAGTGCAACAGGTTCTAGATAATCATACAGAGGTGTTAACGGACCGACCGGGGCATACAAACTTATTGGAATATGATATGAAACTGATAGACCCCACACCTGTCTGTATGAAACCCTATTCGATTCCTTTTGCTAAGGAGAAAGCTTTGAAGGAAGAGATAGACTATTTGTTGAAGGAAGGAATTATTTCACACAGTGAATCTTCGTATAGTTCCAGTGTTGTGCTCTTAAGGAAACCCTCTGGAGAACATAGACTCTGTATAGATTACAGAAGACTGAATGCTATTACAGACGGACAGGTGGATCCATTGCCGGATACAAATCAGTTGTTTGCCAGGCTAAATAAAGCTAAATATTTCTCAAAAGTGGATCTGAGTAAAGGATACTATCAGATTCCAGTAAAGCCTGAGGTTAGACCATACCTAGCGTTTAGTACCTCAGAGGGACACTATGAGTTTAACAGATTGCCATTTGGATTGAAGAATGCGCCTAGTGTCTTCTCTAGAATGATGAGAAAATTATTGGACCCTCTGAATAATCCATGCATCACAAATTTCATGGATGATATCCTTATAGCAACAGAAACATTTGAGGAACACATTGACTCTCTGAACATGCTGTTTAATCGACTTAGAGAAGCGAATTTAACAGCCCGACCAACCAAATGTTGCGTTGGATGTAAAGAATTAGAATTCTTGGGACACACAGTTTATCAGGGAAACATGACCCCTGACCCCAAGAATTTAGAGAAACTAAAGAAAGCCCCGAGACCACAAACCAAGAAAGACGTGAGATCCTTTGTCTCATTATGTGGTTTCTACCAAAAGTATATCAAAAACTTTAATTCCATATGTGCACCGTTAACTGATTTGACCCGTAAAGGAAATCCAGATCGAATTACATGGACACCACAATGTGAATTAGCTTACCAGGAATTGAAGGAAAAGCTCACCAGCAAACCTATTTTGAAATTACCTGACTTAAGTCAAGAATTCATTGTAAGAACGGATGCCAGTAATATTGGGTTAGGTGCGACACTGCTACAGAAATCAGATGCATTGGATGGGGAATTAAGCCCAGTGGCATATGCTAGCAGAAAGTTGAATAAAGCTGAAACCAATTACTCAACTAGCGAAAAAGAATGTCTTGCAGTAATAGGGGCGATAAAGAAATTCAATATTTATCTGTATGGGAAGGCATTTAAGTTGCAAACGGATCACAAACCCTTGTCGTTTCTAGCGCATGCTAGGCATGAAAATTCTAGGTTGCTCAGATGGTCATTACTGATGCAGCCATTGGAGTTTTGCATAGAGTATATATCTGGAAAGACAAATCTGGGAGCGGATTTTTTAAGCCGCCATCCGTGTGATGAGAATCACCGTAAGCCCCAGAAATAATAATAAATTTCTCTATGTGTATATAGAATTATAGACTGACATATAATGTCTGTTTTAAGAGGGGAGAATTTGTCGTGAAACATTCTAAATCCACATATATAAATTAAAAGGTAAATGTAAAGCCTAACACATAAATTCAATAAAAGGAAAGAGAAATGGTAAAAGTACAGTGCTGTCACAATGGCGTACAAAAATCCCCCTTGTTTTCTACTTCGTCTGCAAATTGTAACGTTTCACGTTGATAGTAAAGCCTACTGCATCACTACACGCTTTCTACAATAAAACGTGTACTGCATTTCTAAGAAAACCTTGAGATACGCAAGCTGATTAATGACCTAAATTAATACTAACATTAATTTTATTTTATACACTGCCTAACGGAAAGACAGATGGACTTAGGAAGAGAGAGAGAGAGAGAGAGAGAGAGAGAGAGAGAGAATTGCACTGAGGAACGCATGCAATACTACCACAGTCGTGCGATACAATATTAATGCCACCCCCAACACGCGAAAGGCATGAGGCACTAACTTTTTTTTTCAGATAGACAGTGATAAAAACACTACCCATACGAGAGGTAGGTTTAAAAACCTGAAAAATGCTTATTGGGAAACATGACATTATACTGTTTTTTTGTCTGAAAGCCTGACAGTACCCAGACACCACATCGTATCGAAGTGAACAGGAGGTAGAAGAAAATGCACATTTTGAACGCAGCCACCTAGCTCCCTTAAATTTATATAATTGGGTTCCTTAGGACTTGCTGACAAAGAATATGTTAAACGTTACGCAAATAGTCTAGGAATTAACAAATTATAGCCAAAATAAAATGGTGGTGCTGTCAGACAACACCAAAATCAGAATTGCGCAGTGGCAGGTTTTGAAACCACCATTGTACGGGAAATAGGCCAACATGTTACCTCCTATTTGATTGGCGGAAAGTATATGTAAGGCTAAACATGATTAGTCGGTCTACAAATACTAATTTTTGTTGTTAGGGGAGACGGAAGGAAGGGTACTTTTTTTCAAACGCTTGTGTAAACATGGCTCGATTGGTTAGACCCGCCAATATAGGCAATTAGGAGCGTCAGTTCAGTGCCACATGTTAAAATAAACTTACTCAGAAACAGTGCGTTGAGTTCCAGTGCATATTTTTCTAAATAAAAGCCTGGGACAGCGGCAGATCGGATTTTGTGCCATATTCATCGCCAGTCAACGTATTTGTTTATTATTTCCATGAATTGTGGTAAGCTTGATATATTCAATATCTTTTTAATGAAAATTGAATGTAAATTGATAATTTATGTCTGTATATGTGTGTGGTTCAGTAGCGAACATGAGGCAAGGCCTATATAGTGCTCCAACCTGAACAGAACGTGTCGGAGAAAAGAAAACTGCATGGAATTGCCAAACAGTACACTGACACCTATCTTATTGACTAGAAAGAACTAATGCTGGAATTGCAGAGGCGTAGTAACCATTAGGGAGGTGTATACTGGTGTAAATTGTTTCAGATGAAGCTGGCAGTGGCCTACCGCTCTGAACTCAGTGTTTGTTATGTATTGTGTTCAGTCTGGAAATAGATTATAAATTAGTTCTGAAATAGGAGGTACAACCTTCTTGTTTCAGGGACTGTGGTCCTAGTTATTGAAGCAGCACCTGGTCTGAGTTTTGCTGAATCCAGAGGCTGACAGCATACTCCTTGGTCCAGATAGCGACCAGTGAGGTGTCTCCAGAACACAGGAAGCAATCGAGCAGAGGAGTCTTTTCCTGCCGCCATCACGAAAGATAAGCTTCTGTGGCCAGAGTAGCTCAACATTATGTGCCCCCTCAAAATTTGACATTTTAGTAAACACAGAGGGACAATTAATTGGTTCAAATGACAGGAACTGTGAACTTTTCCCAATACTATTTCCAAGATAATCAAACACTTGAAGTCATGATGAAAAACAACAACCAAGCTTGAACAAAACCAGTATTACCTCATATTACTACTTCACCAATTACACACATAGAATAATAATAATAACTATGTCAATACAAAGTTCATATATATAAACTGTGTACATGATACTTGTAATTACATTTGATTGTGATTCCTGGTTCACTGTGTAGTTGAATCAGGATACCCATTATTGAAAGAATTAATACATATATTTTTAAACTTAAACACTTGACTCATTTAAGATAGTCTTATAGAGTGTTTTATGTGTGTGAGTGTCACAGTGTTGTAAAGTGTTGTGGAATAAAATAAATTGTTTATCTGTCTGTTGTTGTTGTGACTTACACTTCATCATTTTCATAACCCTAGACATTTAACGTAGTCATCACAATATTCCAGAATAATTCTGACTGAGGTATAAATGTGGTAGCAAGTAAGGTCATCTGTAATACACCACACTTATTAGATACAGATACCTTCACAGCTGATCTCAGTCAGTACACTAAGTCCCCTATAAATATTTATAACATCCCACTTTACCACAGACTCCCATGTGATAGAAGCTTTACTACTCATCTATCTACATTTCTGCCAAGAGTAATCTTGTGTAAAGATAGACTCCATTGAAGCATATATTAGATACTCTTGAGTTTTGGCCACTGTTGGACCACTACTGCAATGCAGGGGAGGCAATACCGTCACAGTATTTTAAAGAAGCAGGCACAGGATAGTAAATAGTGTGTGTCGACTAAATGAATGTGTTTCTTTAAAACAACAAGGAAACGAGTCTTTCGTTTTCAGCACAGCTCTAGCAGTGACCAACATTCTTGTAAGGTTTAAAGATAAAGGTTGTCCTTTCGCAGATACTGCCGTAGCGGGGTGAAGTGTTAGAGACTTCACTATACTAGGTCCAGCGAGGTGACCAGTTCCCTTCCTCGCTGCCTTTACCGTCCCTAACTCAAGAGCAAAGTCAGGTACCCATTTACAGCTTGATAGACTGCAGCGTGTCGATATCGTAATTCGAACCTGGCTGCTTTGCTGCGAGAGAGCAGCGCTCTAACCACTCTGCCAATCGGACGCTCTTGTTAGGTCATTCAACTTCTCACAGTATAGTTCATTCAAAGGTCAATTTCCCTCGACCAAAGTGGGAACAGGTCCCAAAAAAATTAAAATTTAGTTATCACTTAAAGTTATCTTCTTCTTCTTCTTCTTCCTCGTTCGCCTTCAAACTTCCACATTTATGACTCTAATAAAGGCAGCAGTCAACTCAAGGTTCCCGACATCTCGTTCGCCTTCAGACTTCCACATTTATGACTCTAATAAAGGCAGTAGTCAACTCAAGGTTCCCGACATCTCGTTCGCCTTCAGACTTCCACATTTATGACTCTAATAAAGGCAGTAGTCAACTCAAGGTTCCCGACATCTCGTTCGCCTTCAGACTTCCACATTTATGACTCTAATAAAGGCAGTAGTCAACTCAAGGTTCCCGACATCTCCAAACAGTTTTTCGTTGACAGAAGTAGGTTGTTGCCATATGCTACCCCGTTCATTACTGTAGGTTGGGCAGTACTGCAGCAGGTGTTCGACTGTCATCGGGCTGGTACCGCAGGTGCAGAGATCTGTTGCACCAATTTTGTATTTGTGGTACAGATGGTATCTCAATCTGTTGTGCCCAGTGCGCAGTCGAAAAATGATGACCTGTTCTTTTCTGGATAGTTGATGATATGCGTCATTGTTCAAATGTCCCGGGTGCTCTCTTTCCCATTTGGACTTGAATGTAGCCTTTATAGTGGTCTTTGCCGTTGCGTAAGTTGTCTCTATATCATTTTGCTGTAAGGCACCTCCTTCTTTAGCAAGTCTATCTGCCTCTTCATTTCCTGGTATGTTGCAATGGGCTGGTATCCACTGGATAGTTATAAAAGTAATAAAGAAACAAATCAGAACTAGGGGTCAGCTCGTCTTATTCTCACCAAATTCGCGAAAACAGAAAATAAACTGTCCATAGATTATATTGAATAGGATAAAAGTTAATGATTGGTTATCATTAATTTTTGTAATACTTCACATAGTTTATATATATATATATATATATATATATATATATATATATATATATATATATATATATATATATATATATATATATATATATATATATATATATATATATATATATATATATATATATATATATATATATATATATATATATATATATATATATATATATATATATTGTGACGGTATTGCCTCCTCTGCTTTGCAGTAGTGGTCCACCAGTGGCCAAAACTCAAGAGTATCTAATATGGGCTTCAAAGGTATCTACCTACGCACAAGATTACTCTTGGCAGAGATGTAGAAAGAAGGGTGATGACACTTCTATTACAGAAGGGAGTCTTCACAAGATATTCAGAATAAGCGAGAACAACACTGCTTTGGCTGAGTATGTTAACTGTGTAATTCTGCCGACGCTTTTGTGAAGGATTTAAGCACTTATTACTTTCAGCTCGTTTAAGCCCCCACCCCTGATTTACTCAGTGGAATTCTATTATTCAAGTATAGCTCTGTTTAGAATGTGTGTAGTGATTTGACTGAGACAAACATGCAGTAACTTTAAAATGATTAAATCGAAGTTAAATTTGTAACATTACTTACTTACTTACTTAGTCGTTCCCCTTCTACCGTGAGGTGTAGAGGTTTGGAAGAGAGAGCGCCAGACTATCCTATCGGCTGTCTTCCTCCTGGCCTGGTTCCATTCTAGTCCTCGATCCTTCAAAGATTGTCTAATGTTGTCCTCCCAGCGGACTCTGGGTCGTCCTCGGGGTCTGGATCCTTGGCTCTTTGTTTCCCATGCTTGTCGTGGTATCCGATCTTCTCCCATTCTGCAGACATGGCCAAACCATCTTAATTGGGACTGTTCTACTTGGGTCTGCAGGGGGTAGGATTTAAGGCCTTGACGTATCGTCTGGTTGCGTACCATGTCTCTTCTTGTTACTTCAACCACCTTCCTCAGATACCTCATTTCTGAGGTTTGGATCTGGCTTTTATGGGTTGTAGTCATTGCCCATGACTCGCATCCGTATGTCAAGACTGGGACATAGGTGGAGCGGTATAAAGCCATCTTCGTTTTCTTACCAACCTCTCTCATGCTGAGGAATCCTCGATTTATGGCCTGAAAAGGTCTCCCAGCTGCTGCTTTTCGAGTGGCCAACTCTTCTTTGATGCCTCCCTTTCGGTCTATACTAGCTCCGAGGTATTTAAAGTGGTCGACCTGCTCCAGGACCTGTTCTCCCAGCTTAATCTGATGTTTTCTTTCTTCTCGTGATATCACCATGGATTTTGTTTTAGAGCTGCTTATGACCATCCCTCTCTTCTCCAGCTCTTCCTTCCAGACTTGCAGGTAGGATTGGAGATGTGCCTCTGATTTAGCAATCAGGGCAACATCATCAGCAAATGCCAGCTCCGAAATATAGACCTGTCTCATCTTCCAGTACCCCACTGAATACTTTCTTGTTCTCTCCTTACATGCCTTGATGACATCGTCCATAAGGAGTATGAAGAGGTAAGGTGATAGGATATCACCTTGTCTTACACCAGTGGTGGTCCTGAACTCTTCCGACTTATGGTTTGCTGTCCTCACATAATTTCTGCAAGACTTGTAGAAGCTCTGTATATCATGAATCGGAGGTGCTGGAATATTCTTCCTTGCCAAACAGTCCCAAAGTTTGCTCCAGGGGACCCTGTCAAACGCCTTTTCCAGATCTATGAAACAAAGATGCATCTCACTCTTATACTCAAGGGCCTTTTCACTCAGCTGTCTGAGTGTGAAGATTAGGTCTTGAGTACTTCGGTTTGCTCGGAATCCGCACTGGACCTCATCCAATTGTGGCTCAGCTAGGCGTCGGAGTCTCTGCTCTAGGATTCTAGAGTAGATTTTACCAGGGACACTGAGAAGGGATATGCCTCTATGGTTTCCACACTGTCGATTGTCACCCTTTTTGAAAATTGGTGTTATGATGGCAATCTCCAAATTCTTTGGTATTGTCTTGTTGTACCACGCTGCCTGTAAAACCCTTAAGAGTAATAGGTCGCCTGATGCTCCCATGAACTTAACCATTTCTGGTGTTATACCATCATTCCCTGCTGCTTTGCCCATCTTGATTTTCTCCAGTGCTGCCTTCAGTTCTTCCATCTTTATGTCATCTTCACCATCATTGGTTTTCTCTTCTGTGCTAGTGTTTATCATTTCTGATGCTTCACCATGCTCACCATCCAGGAGTTCTGAGAAATATTCTTTCCATCTTCCCATTACTTCCTTCGGGGCAGTAAGCAATTTGCCTTGCTTGTCCTTTATAAATTTGAGAGGGCATTGTTTTTCCTTCCTCATGTTCTTTAGGGTCTTATAGAACAATTTCTGGTTTTCTTGTGCATCTTTTTCTAGCTTTTCTCCAAATTCTTCCCAGGACTTCTGTTTTGCTGCTAGCACTTTATTCTTTGCTTCTGTTCTGAGTGTCACATATTCTCTATATTTTTCCATTTGTCCTGTTGTGTTTTTAGCTCCTAAGTATTGTTTCCATGCCATTTTCTTCTCTCTTATTTTCTCTTTGACTTCCTCTGTCCACCAAGGTGTCCTCTTTCTCTTGTTCCCAAGTCGGACTTCACCGCATGCTTCTGCAGCAGCTGTCTTTATGATATCATTGAATTTAATCCAGAGGGTTTCCAAGTCATCAGGTCGTTCTTCTGTGTTGCTCACCGCTGCAGCAATAAGCCCTTGATATCTGGTCTTAATTTCTGGCTCTCTCAGCTTGTAGGTCCTAATGCTCATTTCTCCTGCTCGTTTACTTGTTTCTTGCGTGATGTTGGGCAGTTCCTAGGCTGAGCAACTCTTTCAGTTGTTCTTTTGATTGTTAGCAGGTAGTGATCACTTCCAATCTCTGGCCCCCTCCAGACTCTAGCATCTCGGACATATTTGAATGAGCTTCTCCGAACAATGGCATAGTCGATCACTGACTTCTCATTCTTTGTTGGTTCACATCTAGTGTATGCATGTATGCGCTTATGGGGGAACTTTGTGTTTGTAATGATCAGATTCTGCTCACTGCAGAATCTAAGGAGTCGCTTTCCATTGTCATTGAGAGTATCTTCTCCATATCTTCCGATAACTCCACCCCATCTAGCTTGGTCATTTCCAACTCTGGCATTAAAATCTCCGAGCATGATAACTTCATCTAGGCAGTCATCCACTGTCCTTTGAAGCAGCTCGAAGAATTCCTCCTTGACCTCTGCTCTCTCATCCTCATTTGGCCCATACACTATGACCAGGTTGACTATGGTTTCTCCTTCTTTTAGTTTAACAACCATAATGCGCTCCGAGACAAAGTTCCATCCCTTGATACTATCATTTTGATTTTGGGCCACAATGCAACCCACGCCCCCTTTAGCTCTTTCAGACATGGGTACACCACTGTAGAGCAACGTGTTGCCATCGAGATCCATAACTCCTTGTCCTTTTTTCTTGGTTTCCGTTATAGCCAGGATTTCTAGTTTTGCTTTCCTCATCTCTTCCACCAGCTCCTCTTCCTTCCCATTTATACTTCTTGTGTTCCAAGTTCCATAAGTCGTAGTCCGTAGTCCGTTCCAGTTCGTCGCCTTTAGAATCCGTCCGGTTTTCTCTCTTGTGTTGCTAGTAATCGTGATTTAAAGCAAACAGGTGATTGGCCTGTTGTGCCTTTGCATGGTGGAGGGGCTGCCTCCTTACGGCCTCCATGCAGGCCGCCCTCATCCTTTTTCATCCGGGCTTGGGACCGGCATTGGCGGAGTTTGTAACATTACAAATAACAAAATTTAATAATCACTTTAGGTTTTAACAGTTGGAAATAATTTGAATAGTTATGGATCAAGAAAAGTTATCAGCACAGTCTTTAGGAAATGTGAGATATTACAAGAAGTTCAAGTGGCAGCACATATTTGAACTTAGCTGCCAATGACGGTTCTGCTCCTTCTTATGGGTTGGTTCTTTTCACCCTGCTCACGCTCGTCTCTGATCAAGGTTGTCGGGGGTAGCTCGTGTCCAAGAAACGTCAAGGAGAGTCTACCACATGCGTCCTTCGTCTTAAAGCTTAGGCCACGGTTCCCTTCTTGTTCCAGAGATAGTACTTTCTGCTGGTACCACAAATAACTATGGTAAAGAATAGAACGAAACGCTCTTCTGAGCATGGCGTTCTCCACCCCATAGTTATGGGTTCCTATCTTTCCATACCACCATCCCAATTACTCAGACTTTACTTTCGATAAGAATTAAATGTTATCACTCGGGATAAAACTGTCTTTACATTTAAATAGAATAACTTTCATAGGTACTTTATATTCAAATGAAAATAATACAGAGTCAGTTTACATATACATCTCCACTGATTGAAAAGTGATTACAATATAAATTGAATATGTTTTCATTTATGTTTTACACTTATTGAAAAGTTTGAAACTTCCATTACTTTAAAATGAATATTTTCATTTAGACATTTACACTGGTTTAAAGCTTGAAAACTTACATTAATTTTAAAGTGACTATGTTTATAGGGACATTTACACTGCTTTGAAAATGTAAGTATTATACTTAGAATGTAAATCATTTCTTTCATTTCCACCCTCCCCCCCCCCCCCCCCTGCTCCATAGGGAATCTGGAACTACTTTATGCTTTTAGTTCTGTTTACGAAACTATAAATAAAGCAATCACCAGCCCGTGCAGTGGTGGTTCATGAATCATCATTCTTTACGCCGAGGTTGCCAGCCTCAAATGACTTTGACATCCACAAGCGAGTTTCACTCATTAAACTTCACATGATAATAAATACATATATACGTTAGTTCACATGTTAGTAATAAAATATGAAATGTAAATCACAGCTTACGCCAATCCTGGCTACAGACTTGTTGCTCAGATGAATAGTAGAGACGAGTCGGTCTCTTACACGCGTCTGGGGTGTCTTTAATTTGACAATAGATTCCCTCTCTGACTCCGTGTGTGTCTTCAGTTTCCTAGTCCCGGTGTTCCTTATTAAAATGTAGAGATTTCCAGTGCTTTATAAGTCTTATTTGGTTCTCCAATAAAAGGTCCGGTTAAAAAAAGGAATTATTAATCTAGTCTTCACTCTTGCGAGGTCTGGTGTTGTCTTGGCGATCGTGAAATTTACAGTAAAATAAAACTGCGAAATGGTTAGACTATATTCCTATCTTCCCACGCATTGTTGTTATGAATCTAATCAGAAAGATCCAATCATTTTAAATCATGCAGATAGGGTGTGATATCAAAATACTACAACGTAAGGCAGAGGTCAACTCTCCCATATATGGTAATATGATGTCCGATGCCCTTGTGTACAAACTTACAGACAGATCAGGGAACTCACATGACAACATGTGTAAGCTGTACTACTTATTACTTTATTAGAAAGTAATGTTGTCATAACAAGTCGGCACAGAAGCGATTATGTTACACTTGTCTGCCCACATGTGTCACACAGACAGTAATCTCGTTATCTGTCGTATGAGTAAGTAAAAACTCCGTGTCTGCCCATCTGGGTTACCACACGAGTCGTCTTATCAGCGGTTCAATCTAAACACGCCGGCGACTATCTTATCTAAGTTGCTCACCGCAAGCTAGGATGACCGGGTAACAAACAGGTGACATCACAGAGAGGAGTGTCTAATGATTTGATAAAATCAAATATCTGCTACTTAGCAGAAAAATAACGACGAAAGAAAGAAAGAAAAGTGCGATACTTGAGAGCACATCATAAAAATCAGTACCACATATGTACCGATACTGCCGGAGAGAAACGAAGATCTATAGTGGCCGCCCCGTTTTGTAACATATAGATATTTATATATATATTGTGCAAGCGAAATAACTCATTACTGATTGATGTACAGAATTGTAAGAACACTTATTTTTGTAACTTGAAGCAAGGAGGTTAA
This sequence comes from Oreohelix idahoensis, assembly GCA_024509875.1. Lineage (NCBI taxonomy): Eukaryota > Metazoa > Mollusca > Gastropoda > Stylommatophora > Oreohelicidae > Oreohelix > Oreohelix idahoensis. The sequence goes on along the minus strand of JAMPIV010005052.1, from coordinate 152,904 downwards.
ACAAACAAACATATTGAAGAATGACCACGCAACGAGTATGTAATTCCTGAACTGTACTCAAACACGAGATGATGATCTAGTGGCATAATCATCTTTCCGCATGAGATACAGAAGGATCTGGTTTCGATTATCCTGTTAACCGCCTCTTTCGGTTCCCTTCCACTACCCTGTGTTTGTTATTTCTTTCCATTTTTCATCTATATTATCGACCCCCACACACCACCACCTCACCCTTATTCATCTTACTGACTTTGCGAATTTGCACATGCTGTGAAAGATTGTGTGTCTCCCCCAAAAAGTTCAGCCTCCACCCCTCAGGCGTTTTCTTGTACCAGCTACCACACAGAAGCAATTACAAGATGCAGGGGTTCAATATGTGCAGTTATTTTTGAGCTAAGGATTGATCCGTGACCTTTACATGTTCGGAGGATTGTCTATGTCTTAAACAGCAATAAGTAAATAGATCGCGCGTAAGCTCGCATTTATGGAACATCGACGATACAGAAGTGGGTGTAAAATTGATTTTGGAAAGTGGGGAAGGCAAAGTTTTGATCAAATTCAGAAACAGAAGGTGGTGTAGAATGTATCTTGGAAAGTGGGAAAGGCAAAGTTTTGATCAAATTCAGAAGCAGAAGGTGGTGTAGAATTTATCTTGGAATGTAGGGAAGGCAATATTTTGAACGAAATCAGAAGCAGAAGGTGATGTAGAACTGATCTTGGAAAGTGAGGAAGGCAAAGTTTTGAACAAATTCAGAAGCAGAAGCGTTCGTTAGTCACCGACTTACGTATACGTGACTTATGTCCGTGATAATTTCCATTTCATTAAAAAGTAAACAAAGAAATATAAAATACTGGCTTACAAAATGGCTGAAGTTGGGTATGTCAAAGAGTAGTCGTCCGTGTGAATTAGATGGTTTAACCGAGGAGCCAATAATAACACCACTACATCTACTAGCCATGTAGTAAAAGTCATGAAGTGAGGTCGGGCATGTCTCTAGTTACCCCAGTCTGTAGAGAGAAAACTAGCTACAAAAGCTTGAAGTCATTCATCATCTACAAATAACGGTTGTGACGTTAAACTAAGAATGTTGAATGTAGTCTGTATTGCGAACTCATGATATTTTTTTCTTTAAATTTTAATCCCAAATAATTTATCAATAAATATTATCTATCCATGTATGGCAATATGACAGTGGTTTCCCTTTGGCATTTTTTGTAATTATAATAATCGTGGCTTTACGATAGCCTTTAACTTACAAGTCTAACCCACAAGGCAGTCGTGAGGAGAGATTAAGGCGTCGCTGTCTCGCCGGCTGTCCCATCATAAAGTTTTGGAGGTTTTTTTCTACAAATAGCTATCTCCAATAATTGTCCACGTCGCCCTTATTGATAACCATGTGTTTTAGTCTGAAGCTGCTCGAAAAAAGGTAAAAACAATCCCACAACAGAGAATACCTAAGGAGAGTGAAATGTTAGAGAATTCACCATACTAGATACAGCTTTGTTTCATGAGGTGTGGTGACCAGTCCTCTTCCTTGCGGTTTTTGCCCAACTCAACAGCAGGTTCATGTTCCCATTTACAGCTGGGTAGACTGGAGCATGACGTTACTAGGTTACGATCCCGGAACGCGGTAACTTTGCCGCAAGATGGGCGCGCTCTACCCGCTCAGCCAATAGGACGCTCTATTATTTAGTACTGACAGCTCATTTCTGTATCTGATGCCCGTTAAGCCATTCCCAATGAAAATATGACATTAGCATTACAAGACAGGTCAGAAGACATAAGACTAACACAAGGAAAGTAGTGCTGTGTTCAGACTGTGAGGAATGAAGTACCCCGTCCCCCGTGTCTGAACTGTCTTACTGTTATCACATGAAGACTAGGAAGCTCTAATGGAAAGAAATATCATAGAACGAAGGATTTTAATTATTAACTAGTGTAAAAGCCCGTCATAAGACGTAATTAAATTCAAAAGCACCAATACCTAACGGTAATTTTACTTATTTAAAAGTATTTTTTAAAAACCACTGTGCATCACCACAGTTCTATAAATATTTTTGAGCACACCGTCATTTGCGCACTTTTATTTGTCGAGTGTTACTATTTTTGGGAGAGTACATATAAGGGAAATTATTCTCGCACCTTGAGCTAGCCAATAAAGCCTTAATCTATCTACACTAACATAATTATAGCACGTTTCACTAGCTTTGCCCAACTTCAAATGCAATTATCTGATTAACCGTCCAACGTATTAATGCCATTTTTTGCATACGATGTTATATTGGGTTAGACCCAACAAATATATACTTTATATTTGTGCATCTTGTCCAGTTCACATAAACGGATGAAATCCTTTGATCTTTGTCGGCATACTAATTATTGTGTATCGAGAAAAGAAATTTTACCACTTCATGCACAGATTCTGTGAATTGATTAGGCATAGGCGTGTCTACTATTACAATAATGTGGCCATCACGTTTGCATATGAATACCTGTTGAAGATGATTTCTTAAATGATTTGCATGGGAGATACTCGTGACATTGTTTGTCATTGACATTTAATGCGCTACCAAACTGGACCTTCCTTGATCTAATTATTTCAATAGGTATCACCACTTTGCGGAACATAAATATCATAATGGAACGTTGCTCCTCTAATGTGCTTGTAAATAACGGTAAGGTCATCTTTAAAGAAATTAAACTTCATCCGAATCATAATCAGATGTCTCTTAGAAATTGATAATCAATCTCGGCTGAATGAAGGACAAACCATCATTCTTCCAATATTCCTCTTCCTCTTGTAACACATGGTTCTCACATTTCTTCCAATAATCCCTGGCTATATTGGAAATGGCGGCTTTTAGAAGTATTTCAACATCTTTTAATTTGAACGTTCTATTTTCTGTTGCTACCTGTTCCTTAATTTTAGCCCAGACTAATTCTATTGGGTTTAAGTGAGAATGGTAAGGAGGCAATCTTAAACATCTGTGACCATGTTCATGGATTGCCTTGTCTATGTGAAATATCTTTGTATGCTGTGTCTTTTTTACAATTCCAAGTAATTCAGGCTTCATGGACATTTCGTTGAATGGAATGTTGTTTATGGTCAGCCAAATCTTTATTACATCTTTAGTACTTGATGAATTAGGAACTTTATCTTCTGGTACCACAACGTTGTGATATGAAGCATTGTCCATTATCAAACACGACGGTCTATCCAAGGAAGGAAGTACATGATTCACAATCCAATCTTGAAATATCTTGCCATTCATCTCTGCATGATAATCCCTATTATCTGTGGATTTTGAAACAAATATGAGTTCAGTATTATTTAGAAGCCCATGATGGCTGCTTCGTGGATGTGCAATTATTACGCGCTGTCCTTTGCTGCTTGGTACTAGTCTCTTAGTTGTCCCATCAGATGATTGCCATTCTCGTTCATTACTGTGGTGCGCATTGATCCAAGTTTCATCTAAATACACAAAATCATAACAATCTCTTCTCATTTCTCTGACCTCGCGTAAATATTTGCTTCTCATTGCAACTATATGAGGCTTCTCACAAATAAGGTTTCTACCACCAACATATTTTCTAAAAGTGAATCCCAAACTCCTAATAGTCCTCCATAGCGTAGATTTGGAAATATCAATGTCATTATTCTTTCTTAACCAAATTTTCAATTTCCTTAAAGTCACTGCCTCATTATTGTGAAACATATTGCAAATTTCTCTGCGGATCAATTCTCTGTCAAAATTATCCACCACTCTTGGCCTAATTTTCGTGTGTAAAACACTGGAATTAGACATTTCAGATGTCGCTATCCAGCGGTGCAATGATCGTTTGCTTATCCCCAAGGCGTGAATAGTCCTCTTTTGTGGGTTTGAAATAGAATGATATAGTTTTCCTCGAGTAGCTTCATTGCAGAAATACTTAAAAATCCTATTTGTGATTAGCTGCAATGTCATAAAATGTACTCGCAGACTCATTTTTCCTTCTTAACCACATAATACTTTTTGTAGACACACCTCTGATTGACAATGTGTGCGTTGCACCGGATATAAACTGTTTTGTGTTCAAGAAGTGCGATTTCACGCAATTTCACTCAAAAATCATGCCAATTGCTTGATGAACCAAAAATGTGCAAATGAGGTCGTATAATTTACTGTAGACATTTCAATATGTGTGCGTGTGATGTGTGTTGGCAAGTAGGATTTTATATTATATCGCAAAGAAACGAAAATTGAAACCAATGGCCGCATTTTAATGAAAAATTTAATTCATAGGGTCTATACCATTTCAAATTCACACACAAAATTTCACTTATATGCGTTATATATTCGCTGAGATATAGCATTTTGAAGTTGGGCAAAGCTATAGCACGTTTCACTAGCTTTGCCCAACTTCAAAATGCTATATCTCAGCGAATATATAACGCATATAAGTGAAATTTTGTGTGTGAATTTGACATGGTATAGACCCTATGAATTAAATTTTTCATTAAAATGCGGCCATTGGTTTCAATTTTCGTTTCTTTGCGATATAATATAAAATCCTACTTGCCAACACACATCACACGCACACATATTGAAATGTCTACAGTAAATTATACGACCTCATTTGCACATTTTTGGTTTATCAAGCAATTGGCATGATTTTTGAGTGAAATTGCGTGAAATCGCACTTCTTGAACATAAAACAGTTTATATCCGGTGCTACGCACACATTGTCAATCAGAGGTGTGTCTACAAAAATTATTGTGTGGTTAAGAAGGAAAAATGAGTCTGCGAGTACATTTTATGACATTACAGCAAATCACAAATAGGATTTTTAAGTATTTCTGCAATGAAGCTACTCGAGGAAAAACTATATCATTCTATTTCAAACCCACAAAAGAGGACTATTCACGCCTTGGGGATAAGCAAACGATCATTGCACCGCTGGATAGCGACATCTGAAATGTCTAATTCCAGTGTTTTACACACGAAAATTAGGCCAAGAGTGGTGGATAATTTTGACAGAGAATTGATCCGCAGAGAAATTTGCAATATGTTTCACAATAATGAGGCAGTGACTTTAAGGAAATTGAAAATTTGGTTAAGAAAGTATAATGACATTGATATTTCCAAATCTACGCTATGGAGGACTATTAGGAGTTTGGGATTCACTTTTAGAAAATATGTTGGTGGTAGAAACCTTATTTGTGAGAAGCCACATATAGTTGCAATGAGAAGCAAATATTTACGCGAGGTCAGAGAAATGAGAAGAGATTGTTATGATTTTGTGTATTTAGATGAAACTTGGATCAATGCGCACCACAGTAATGAACGAGAATGGCAATCATCTGATGGAACAACAAAGAGACTAGTACCAAGCAGCAAAGGACAGCGCCTAATAATTGCACATGCAGGAAGCAGCCATCATGGGCTTCTAAATAATACTGAACTCATATTTGTTTCAAAATCCACAGATAATAGGGATTATCATACAGAGATGAATGGCAAGATATTTCAAGATTGGATTGTGAATCATGTACTTCCTTCCTTGGATAGACCGTGGTGTTTGATAATGGACAATGCCTCATATCACAACGTTGTGGCACCAGAAGATAAAGTTTCTAATTCACCAAGTATTAAAGATGTAATAAAGATTTGGCTGACCATAAACAACATTCCATTCAATGAATTGTCCATGAACCTGAATTACTTGGAATTGTAAAAAAAGACACAGCATACAAAGATATTTCACATAGACAAGGCAATCCATGAACATGGTCACAGATGTTTAAGATTACCTCCTTACCATTCTCACTTAAACCCAATAGAATTAGTATGGGCTAAAATTAAGGAACAGGTAGCAACAAAAAATAGAACGTTCAAATTAAAAGATGTTGAAATACTTATAAAAGCCGCCATCTCCAATATAGCCAGGGATTATTGGAAGAAAAGTGAGAACCATGTGTTACAAGAGGAAGAGGAATATTGGAAGAATGATGGTTTGTCCTTCATTCAGCCGAGATTGATTATCAGTTTACAATTTATCAGAGACATCTGATTATGATTCGGATGAAGTTTAATTTCTTTAAAGATGACCTTACCGTTATTTACAAGCACATTAGAGGAGCAACGTTCCATTATGATATTTATGAACCGCAAAGAGATGATACCCATTGAAATAATTAGATCAAGGAAGGTCCAGTTTGGTAGCGCATTAAATGTCAATGACAAACAATGTCACGAGTATCTCGCATGCAGCTCATTTAAGAAATCATCTTCAACACGTATTCAATTGCAAACGTGATGGCCACATTATTGTAATAGTAGACACGCCTATGCCTAATCAATTCACAGAATCTGTGCATGAAGTGGTAAAATTTCTTTTCTCGATACGCAATAATTAGTATGCCGACAAAGATCAAAGGATTTCATCCGTTTATGGGAACTGGACAAGATACACAGATATAAAGTAGTTATTTGTTGGGTCTAACCCAATATAACATCGTATGCAAAAAATGGCATTAATACGTTAGACGGTTAATCAGATAATTACATTTGTTTGAGGGCAAAGCTAGTGAAACGTGCTATAGTGAAACGTGCTATACCGATGTATGTTACGTTGGTCGGTCTCACTCAAAATAGTAATTCGCGCCCAAAAAAAGTGCGCAACGCATGGTGTGCAACTTGTGCGGAGTGGGTGTTATATAAAACAAAGACTTTGGTTTTATTTTTTTATATTTTTATTCTTTATAGTTACCATCAACAAAGAAAAGCGTTCAAATTATGGTGTCCATGAACAGTTTGATTACACTGTATAATGGAAAGAAACCAAAAACACCCCAAGAATGTACTTCTATCTGCTCATCCGGGAACGAAACAGCACACTATAATTAAAAAACGCGTCAAGTTTGACGGGTTATTGCTAGTTGTTGTCGTAGATTTGTGATAGGTGATTAAGACTTAGTTTGGTCCCTTCTGAATAGACATAGAGATAATCGATAGCTCAGTGGAAGGTGAAAAAAATAGAAATAGATTTCACGAGTGAGGTGGAGGAAATATAGTAGATTCTGTCTCTCACACTCGAGAAGCTTCTCTCAGTCAGCCTATCATCTACAACAAAGTTAGATTAGGCAGACAAATCTAATATAATATATATTAATATATATGTCCTCACATACCCACACACATAAGTGACGACAATAGACACACAACACGTGAACCTATGACCATGAAAAATATAGATATTTGGGAACGAACTGATTAAGTTTAATAGTGAAGTTTAATTATCAAAATAAACTTCCATCACAACATATAAAATTACATCAAACATATACAAATAGTCATAAAGTCAATAAATTGCTACAATAATGATAGACCCATTGGTATGATCCTTTCCCTCGATGTATAGCCCACAGTCCTGTTAGAAGAAAAGTGATATCCCCAAAAAGTCACGGATACATATGATTTAGTCTAAGATTTCCCTTTACAGGTATGAACAGACTTGGATACTCTGATCTATCCTAAGGAAAAATATTGTTAGCAACAACACTTGCATAAAGAAATTTAAGACAGCAAAAAATGGGTGCCAAAATCCAACAATAAAAGAATCGCTCAGTCCTGCATTCACTCTATTCAATCAGCCGTGATCACTAGCTTTCGTTCGTACTTACAGCTTTGGTAGCAACTTCTGGACAAACAATTTTTAGGACATGCACATACATAATCTCCAGGGCTAGACATTGGCCAAGGAAACCCCAGCTTTAAAAAGGTAGGTTGAATTCACTTCTTCAGGGAACGTTTCCTTGGTATTTCATATTAGGGATATCTGGTTCTGTCACATTAAAATTGTCCAGGCACGAACGTTAACAGCGAGCAAAGTGTCAATAGCTTAGATTTCTAGTAACTAGGAATGTCAGGTAACTGAGTTCTCTCAGTATAGGATTTTATTTGGTCACACCACATACTGGTCACAACTCCGTCGGAATGTTTATTGATTTTATTATTACTTGCCACAAGGGCTGAAATGTACTTGAGGTTTCTCTCAGGAAGATATTAAATCTGGCACGATATGCCCGTTACTTTATTTAAATCTTAAAGTTTATGGAATGGGTACTCTGTCGTTCTGGATGCCAATGCAATGCCAGACAGGCTTTACTTTATACACCCACGTCTTTAGAATAAAATGTTTATGTTCTTCACAGATACTACTCAGTACTCAACGCTGGCAAAGTTGGGTCACCCCAGTTTCACTGAATAAAGAGAAAACAACATATAAAATACTTATACATACTATTCCCTCGGTTATAACTTACATTATAAAATGCAAGCGTAGAGCTTGTCTTATCATTTAAACCTCCCGTGAAATAAGTTATATTCACAAAATCAGTCATCATGAATTAGAAATACATACGTATTTCGTCAATACTCAATGATGAATCAGTGCAGTTATAAGTTAGTTAAAATATTCTCGACTGATTATTCGCAGTTTAATATAATTCATTTAATCGTCTGGTTGCGGACTATGTCTCTTCTTGTTACTTCAACCACCTTCCTCAGATACCTCATTTCTGAGGTTTGGATCTGGGTTTTGTGGGTTGTAGTCATTGCCCATGACTCGCATCCATATGTCAAGACTGGGACATAGGTGGAGCGGTATACAGCCATCTTCGTTTTCTTACCAACCTCGTTCTTACTGAGGAATCCTCGATTTATGGCCTGATAAAGTCTCCCAGCCGCTGCTTTTCGAGTGGCCAACTCTTCTTTGACGCCCCCCTTTGACTAGCGAATATAACAGACTTAATATTAATTTCTTCTGCACAGAAATCTAACTAGTAAAATGAAAATAAGCGATTTATCACTAGATCACTCAACACAATAGATATATTTACTTCCTCACAGAACTACAGATTAAACCACTAACTAGAATCCTTCAATATTATGGTAGTCTAGAACTCGTCAAAATGTTGCCAAGAAACTCAGAACTTTGCAATACACAAGATATTTCCTAGCACGAGTGATTTGTCTACTGCAGATTTAGGAGTATGAATGACTAGTCTAAAACTCTCTCGGGTGGATATATCTTAAACAGACAAAGGATCCCACGTTATTTCGCAAATCCGAAATAGCCTCCCCTTCTCGTCTCTTAACACTTCACATACTAGACGCAGGCCCTAACTGCCATCACCTGTCAATACGCGTCTTAACGCCTCACCCGACTACTCTCATTTCTGAGCGCAGCAGATTGGCGCCTACTCACACCTAACGCCGAGAACTTAGCCGAAGAAACGCTGTGTCAGGTGAAAATGTAGACGATATGTCTGCCATCATGTCTGACGAAAACGCATTTCTCACACCATTCGCTCACATCCCGGGACTGACATCTATGTAATAAACTGCGTTACCAGTATGAGAAAAGAAACGGCAAAGTCAGAATGGGCAAATATATTTTTTCGCAAACGAACAAATGCGAAAAAACAGGAAAAAGATAAAAGAGCGATAATAAAGTAGAGGACACGGGTAGAAAAAGAAAAGAATATAGAAAATTTATTGATCATAAATCTCTATGCGACAGAACGTCCCCTCTTTAAGATATGGAAGCACTCCATGTCTACGTTATGGAAATAAATTTCCTATATCCGTAGCTCCACGGTATCTGTCCTCTTCCCTCTCATCTCCCCCCTCCATCTCTCTCCAATTCCTACTCAAGTCCCCTCCACCATTCTTCCTTCTCTGGAATGTCTTCGTGCGCGTTTGAAAGAGTGTCACCGCTTTTGACATTTTTGAAAGATTTCGTGTGTGCGCAGTGGAATTTCCCTGCCACTATCGTCATCTTCGTCAATTTTGGCGATCGTCAGGAGATGTTCGGAGGTCGGCACTGATCTTTCCAAGTATCTCTTTAACAGATTTAAATGGAAAACCTTCTCCTTCCCTTGAATAGAGATCTGGTAGTTAGCCTTAGAAATATTTTTCAGGACGGTAAACGGCCCTTGCCATCCGATCCTCAGTTTGTTGTTCCCGGTGGGGAGTAACACCAAAATTTCTCTCCTGTTTCCAGTTCTCTCTCTTTCGCGACTTTCCTGTATCGGTTAGCGTGCTTTGTGCGTGCTCGCTTAAAGTTTGTCGTTGCTAGGTCCCATCCTAGTTTCAACCTTTCCTTTAAAACCGACACATATTTACTTGCTGAGACAACTGTCTCATCCGCCTTCTCGTCTGTCAGAGAATGAAGTAAGGCTTCAAGTGGCCCCTTAATAGGTCTGCCGAATAAAAGCGTTGCTGGCGGAAATCCTATGAAAGTATGAGGAGATTCTCTGTAGCTAAATAAAGCTGCAGGAATACAAAGATCCCAATCTTCAGGTTTCACTTGCGCCAGTTTACTTAACATCATATTGAGTTTTCCATTAACACGTTTCACGAGCCCATTTCCGGCCGGAGTATAAGGCTTTATGTAGATGTGTTTGTTCCTCAAGATCTTCACGATCTCATCCATCAACAGTTTCCGGTATGGAGATCCGTTATCCGTCAACACTTGTTGAGGGAATTCCAACCGAGTAAAAATCTGCACGAGGGCTTCTGTGACATGCTAGGCATCTGCGCATGTTAGCGGGATAGCTTCTGCCCACATAGTGCATGTGTCGACTAAGGTCAGAATATACCTGTTCCTTCTTTTAGTCCTTTCTAAGGGTCATAAAATATCGATCACAACCCGTTCGAATGGTGTTCCCATTATTGGCATTTTACCCATGGAATTGGGGGTGTCCGTTGCTTGGGTGGTACACGTTGGCACTGGGCACAGGATTTGACATACCTTATAATATCAGTATTTACTCCTGGCCACAAATAATGAGTGGTTATTCGATGGTTTGTTGGCGTTCCCGTACACCTCTGACAAAATCAGAGTGTATCTCCACCAATGCGATGGGAAGCGCTGTAGGTGCATCACTCTTAGAGACTCCACAAAGTTCGACGGTCTCTCCTGTCTCTTGACCGGGTTTAACCAGGTGTCTGGCAACAATGCAATCATAAGAAAGCCCCGTGTCAAATAAACAAAAATTTGAGAACCGTTCAAAATAACAGTACCTCGCGTTGAGGGTCTCTCTCCCTCAGGTTGGGAATCACTGTCAATAATTCCGCCTTGCGAGACTGTTAGCAAGCATCCGTTGCGTTTAGGCTCAATGTGCTCGCCCTGATCATTAGTCCCGTGCGCAGGGGTTTTCCCTTTGTCACCTTGTCCTCGCTGGCTGCGGTGCCATGAAGGGCGGTCGGGTTGATCAGACTGTTTACTGTGGTTGGGGTACTTGTTTTTGTAGAACTTGGATTTTTCAGGAGGGGGGATTTGAGGTCCAGTTTCTCTGTGTTTATTCTGGTTAGAAGCATGAGAAGATTGGTCTAGATTATTCTTTCGACAATGCTCTTCTGTCGGTTTACGTTTTGTGGCCGGCAGTTCGGCCAGCGCATTTTGATAACGATCAGACTTTTCCTAAATGTCTTCAAGCTTTTCTGCACCTTGTTCAGCTAAAAATATTCGGGTGTCCGCAGACAAAGTGTTCTTTATTTGTTCTGTTATAACAAATTCCTCCAGACCTTCATAGGTAGAGGGGAGCTGCGAGAGCTCTAGGCACTTTGTCAGATATCCCTTTAGACAAGAGGAGAACTGCTGAAAAGTTTCAGAATTCTCCTTTCTGCTGTTGCGAAACAGTTGAAAAAATTTACGCGCGTTCATTTCAAAACTCTTCAGTAACGCTTTCTTCAAGACGTCGTAATTGTCTTGTTGGCTGCTCTCCAGTTTGGCGTAAACATCATATGCAGAACTTTTTAAAGCCTGGGAAAGCTTCATATTCCAACGCAACCTCTCTAAACCGTACAGAGTTGCAATTTTCTCAAATTTTTCTAGATACGTGTCAATCTTCTCATTAGGACAAGGGAAAGATTCTAGCGCAAAAGACATAGCAATGAGATGAGTAGATTGTGTGTTAGAAGGATCAGTTAAAGAGGAACGAGGAGAAGACTCTCCATTGCTGGAGGTAGAGGCAGCACCACGGCTTTGGACTTCTAGAGCTTTAAGCGCCAACTCGTGCTGTCGTCGTTGCTCATTTTCTCTTTCCTCATGCTGTCTCTCCCTCTCCTTCTCTCTTTCCTCATGCTGCATCCTGCGAATTTCCATTTCCTCATCCATCTACTTCTGCTGTAATAGGCGGTCTTCCGCTTCCTTCCTCCTAGCTTCTTCTGCCTTCCTCTCCGCATCATATCTCTCAAGTTCGTCCCTGACAAAAGCTTTCCCTTGTTCTCCGTCCAAACCTTCTTCTCTTGCCTCGTCCCTAAGGATCTGCCTAAGCTTTGCCCTCTCGGCCATAGTAAATAGCTGACTCGGACTAGTCGAGAAAGAAAAGAAGAAAAGGATACACTGGTTACTTTCACTTACGAGAAAATACCAAACAAAAGATGATATATTTTAACCTGGGATACCTCCTCCTAGAATATAGTATCTAACTATCGCTGCTATTAATCGGCAATAAAGCACCTAATGCAGACGACTACGCCAAATAAATGGTAGTTAAGATTAATCACTAACAAAAATAAGTTGCTACAGTGGAAACAAAATAATTATTACAAAAAATTTAAGGAGAAAAAAAATTCCCTTAATTTTTAAATCCACTACAAGTTCATCCCTGAAGTTAGTTAGGGTAAGGGAGGCAATTAACAGGACGTAATTGTCTGAACACACTCCTTAGCTTAGCTCAAACATCTACCTCTTCTGAACCCTGTGACTGTTACACAATCACAAACCTTTACCAGCGTTTAGTATTTCAAAATCAATAAATAACATATATTCCGACAAAATCAACCTGTACCTCAAATGTATATTACTCAAAATGCAGTGGAAAAACAATTATTAATTGTGTGGTCAGCACGCCCATAAACAGATCGTTGGTCTAGGGGAATAGTTATTTTTTAAGATACACAATACCACGAGACAATCACACTCTTACTCTATTTCAGAATAAAGAAAGAAATCCTACAGACGAGCTGATATTTGTCGTGCTCGTCTTCCTATTCTAAGTTAAACAAAAAATCCTACGGACGAGACCACATTTGTCGTAGATTTGTGATAGGTGATTAAGACTTAGTTTGGTCCCTTCTGAATAGACATAGAGATAATCGATAGCTCAGTGGGAGGTGAAAAAAATAGAAATAGATTTCACGAGCGAGGGGGATGAAATATAGTAGATTCTGTCTCTCACACTCGAGAAGCTTCTCTCAGTCAGCCTATCATCTACAACAGAGTTAGATTAGACAGTGTAGAGCCCTTTTCGTAGACCTCTGCACTCCTTTACAGATGAAGGTAGTCTCATATTATTAATATGTTGTCCTACCAGTAATAAACTTTACGCACCGACTTACATGAGAGTAAGTCTTATTGGTGAGTTTGATTTTATTAGCGCACGGTTGTGCACTAAGGCGTATAGGGGGTTATCCTGTCCGCACGTGTATCTAGACAGTCAGTTGACGTCATCTGTGGGTTTGAGAAGCAAGAATCCTAAGTCCTACAAAGGAAGCTTTGGGAGTTCGAAACCCGTGTTTTTGAGTAAAGTATTGATGTTTTAGACCCGGTCCTGCGGATTAGCAGTCGTAGCCGGTAGTCGTCCACGTGAGTGTTCATTCGTTGGAAGAACCACGTATGTATTTATTATAATAATAATGATTGTTCTGCAAAGTCGTGAGCATCTAGTCGATATCAGGTAACTAGCCTGTACCGAAATGGATTCACAGCTGAAGATGTATTTTTATATGCCAGTAAATGCCTATCAAAGAGATCATCGGTAACTACCGTGGATCTACGATATATATATATATATTATTAGGAAGCCGTTGGAGTCAGTCACGGCTAATACAAGAGGTAATTCAAGTATCGATGCCTAAGTAACTTTACATGCCTTGAAGGTATTTAGTAGGAACCTGCACCTACGTTCTATCATGATTCGTTGATGAGGACTTCTTTATATATGAAAATACTAAAGAGCGGGATCTTAGATACTACCAAGTATAATGAGAATCGCCTGTCCTTGAGGAAAGGTCAACCTTGATCAATATAACATTGTACTTAATCTACTTCATGACCTTTATGACTATTGATATAATCACTCAGAGACCTGGTCAGAATTTACTTGAGGATTCTTCTAAGATTATTTATTTGAACTTTTATTGAGGACATGCGTCCACTATCACCATGTTTGAATCACCTATTAACCGTCCACGTTGAATGTATCGTCCCGTATGATGTGATGTTAATAAACCATGTATGAACTTTTCAAGTAACGAGTTTGACTATCATAGTATTGGCACCTGTTGATGTGCCTACGTTGGGTTTGCATCTTACTGCACCAAGATTTTATAGATTCGCGAAATCAGCACGGTTGACACCAAACACTACCAACAATTACATATCCACCACCAACAGTAGCAACAACAAGAGACAAGATACATGGGTCCAACAGTATGGTGGCGCAGTGTGCTCTGAAAACATCCAGTTTTCAATAGCAGAATTGAACTCCAGTCTACATTCAAACTCGGTTGAACAGAAACAAGGTAGCTTTCAAGGCGACAACATCCTGGACCTTGCAGCACTTCTAACGGTCATCACAAGTCAAGGACAACCCAGGGACTTCAACTGTCAAGTTTCGACATTGTACTCTGGCTTTATATTTCGTCAAATAGATGTCTCATACATGCAGTCCTGGATGCGAGGGATATTTTCTTTTTAGCCGGTTGAGATAAGTAAAAACGTCGTGTTGTCATTACACCGTTTTACGTTTAGCTGTGCCTTGGCTTGGTAATATGTCCACTACTTTTTATTCATGTTTCATGTTGCATGTTCTATGTTTGATGTTTCTCGTGGGAGGTAGGGAGGTCGATCTGACAAACGAGGTTCATCTCGAAGCCGATTCGGGCTCTTTGTCAGATGTTCTGTAGGTTTTGATTTATAAGTTTCAATTGAGCGATAATTCCGGTTCAAGGCTAGAAACCTTGCTGTAGTTCCGATCGCTACTTGCTTCTTATGATAGTATTTGTTTAGCTGTTCCGTCAAGTTTTAATTGTTGTTTTCATAGCTATTTTTACTCGTACCTTAGTTTTATGATGTATTTTGTATGTGATTATTGTCCTTCTAACCTGACTATCATTCAGTTTTTTACAAAACATATGTTTTTACACTGTGTTGTCAACTGTCTTGTGCATTATCGGATCGTAGATGTCATCGTAATTTTTTACGACATTCTATTTCAGTTCCACATTTTTAATTTATTTGATTTCTACGATTGTGTTCACTCGTCTTTGATTATCGTGTCGTGTCAGTATTGTGCTATTGTCTGTCACTTTATTGCTTTCATACCATTTCATGTTATAAATTACTTTATTAATTATTAATATAATTGCCTATTATATGACTTGATTTTACCGTTCTAGGACAGGAACGAAGACCACTCGTTGTAGTAACACTTTTAAGTAGTATTATTACATAATAATATTGAATAATGTCTACCTTAGACTATTTTATTAAGCAGGCTAAGGCGCTTAATATACCTCCGGAAGAGATTAGATCATTTGCTATGACAGAATATAAAGAATCTCAAAGGTTGGTGATGCGTGATGCCATATGATGATGGATGGTATCCGCATGTCTGGTTTTGTGAAGTGTGTAGATGATGTACAGTCAAACAATGATCATACAAAAACAGGGCAATCCATACAAAGACGTCAGTTAACTCACGACGTATAAAGTCAATGATGCTTGTAACAGCTAGTGACGTTTTTCTGTATCATTTATTGTGGACGCCACAGTGACAAAATGTATACGCGAATATGTAGGTACATCAGACAGTCATTATCACAGCAACAATGTCAGTATAGCAATGGACGGTAGACAGCATCATAATAAAGGTGATTCACAGGCATGTCAATACATTATAAGGCTGTAATGTAGTCGGGAAAATTCTCTATCCCTTTCTATCTTAGCCAGAAGATAACCAGATGTATGAGATCAGTTCACTCTCCTTAATCTGACTTCAGCAAGACAGGCACGTCTGCCGAAGTATAAATAATGTCCTCAAAAGTATCCTCTAGATAACAAAGGTTTTCCAAACCTAGTTCATGTACCAAAGTAGCAAGTAATGGTCCTTGGGACATGCATCAACCGATGCAGTACAATACAGCGACATGTGAGCTGGGAAAAACATCTCGTGACGACGCCTTTCGAAGACAGGCTATGAATCGAAATCGCTCACGACCAAAAATCGATAGAGTTAATGAAAAGTTAATTTACCTTGCCTTCAGGAAATACACAGAAATATTACGCCTCCCAGCATGTGGAAATACACTAGAGGTATTATCTCGAATAAACGAAATATCCATTAAGAGGACTTCACATTCCTGACAGAACAAAAAATAGCGGAGATCCCCTCTCAGCGAGGCATCTTTCTAGCTATTCAAAATCGCTCACTGACTGGTGGGCGGAAATCGATCGACCAAGAAGCAAGACCAGTCATGCGCAGTCCAGCGCAAAATGACCACAGCTCAGAACTTAAGACGCAAGGACCTTTACTACGAACCAGCGTAAGAATGATTACCTTAAAAGGATAACCCAACAGGTTGCCAACCGTTTTCTGAGAAAACGGCCTAGCATAGCAAACTTAACTGCATTCAATACCAACGCGAGGAGACAACTGCCCACCGAGAAAAGTGACTATAAATTTCAAGCAGTTGTTGCCCTTGCGTTATAAAATACATATTGTAATAAAACGATGTTGCGAGAATTTCTCACGCAACATATCACCACCTCCTCCCGATAAAAAAAAAAATGTGGAACATATTTTTTTTTTTAAATATCAAAGAGCATGCGATAAGCGGCTCAAAACGCACGAATTATGCGCTGATAATTAATTAAATTGCCTAACATGAGGCTAAATATAGAGTGTCTGGTGAGGATATACCTCAACAGAAAAATAAATATGTCTCAAAAAATATTCACATCGGGGAGGTGTCACCAACACACATCACGTTAGCATGTAAACACAATATACGTATGCAAGTTACCATAATCATCATTAAATAGCATAATCTAATATTGTCTTTAAAAATGGATGTACAAATCTGATAGAAAAATTTAATTAGTACATTATTTGACATGTAATGACATAAGTACATAGTAAAGTTAAACTACATGACGATCCAGGACATATCCTCTGGCATTCCGAGGGTAAGTACACAATCTAGAACTCGTCATGCTTGATAATAGTAAGGTAAGTCCTCAGCTCATCAATGACATTCTGAGAAAATACAAGCAATATAATGCTAATTAATAACTAATATGCTTCATAAGGTACAATACATTATTAATAATTGTGGCTGTTTAGTAAACTAACGGCCCTTATATTAACCACTCAGTCTTCCTCTATCATCTTAAAAAAACGAACAGAAGAAGATGATAACAAAGCACGATAGTGTGTACATATAAAGTGAGTACAGATGTGCTAATCTATTGTAGTAATATAGGTGTGTTATGACTCTGTAATATATGGAAATATAGGACAGAAGTATTAGTTGGAGTCATGTGGGCATCTAGACAAAATGTCAGCCATCACATTATCCGCACCACGGATAGCTCGTACCGTGAAGTGAAAAGGTTGAAGAGCTATAGCATATCGAGTGGATCTCGAACTCTTCAAATTCTTAGTCTGAATAGCTGTAAGAGCTTTCTGATCAGTCTATAGAATGAAATGTGCGCCCAGGAGGAATCTTTGTAGTTTTAGAATTGACCAAACCATCGCTAGCAACTCACGGTCTAAAACCGAGTAGTTCCTCTCTGCCGCATTTAGTTTTCTAGAAATGTACATAACAGGATGCAGAGTATTTGCATATTCTTGCATCAGTGCTGCTCCAATCCCAGTGGATGAAGCATCACTCCGAAGAACAAAAGTCCTATCAAGAGTAGGTAATCTTAAGATGGGAGGAGAAGAAAATATATTCTTGATTTGGTTTAGTGAAGATTGGCATTCTTCAGACCAACGGACCAGATTAGGCGAACCTTTCTTCAACAATGTTGAGAGAGGTGCCATGATCGAAGATAAATTTGGAATAAATCTCCCATAAAATTGAATTAAACCTAAGAGACTCCTAACTTGTTTCTTCGTTTTAGGAACAGAGATGTTCAGTATTTTGGAAGTATTGTGGTCTTCTGTCTTCAAGAGACCATGACCAACACGATGACCCAGGAAAGAGATTTCACCAAAACCAACAAAAGCTTTAGAAGGTTTTGCTGTCAAATTATTCTCACGTAGAGTGGACAGTAAGTCATATAACCCTAAATAGTGATCTTCCCAGGTATCACTGAAGAGACAGATGTCATCTAAGTATGCGATGACATCCGAACGATGTGACAGAATTCGACGCATCATGCGAACGAAAGTGGCAGGGGCGTTCATGAGACCAAAAGGCATAACATTCCATTGAAATAGACCCCTAGGTGTAGAAAAAGCAGTAAGAGGTTTGGCATGCTCTGCTAAAGGCACTTGCCAATAACCTTTAGACAAGTCAAGTTTAGTGAAGAATCTAGAATTAGAAAGTCTAATCAGTAGATCTTCTAACAAAGGCATCGGTTCAGCATCGAACTTTGTGACCTGATTCAATTTGCGATAATCAACGCAAATTCGTATGTTCTTATCCTTCTTCCGGACAATAACCATGGAAGAAGAATATGGTGAAGTCGATGGTTCAATTATATTTAATTGAATCATTTCATCCAATTCCTTTTCCACTTGCGACTGAAAGTGTATAGGGATAGGATAAGGCCTAACCCTAATTGGATTATTGTCGGTAAGAATTATGTCATGTTCTATGACATCTGTGTGTCCAGGAATGTCAGTGAGAACATCCTGAAATGTTTGTAACATCGACGAGACTTGTCGATGTTCGTCACCAGAAAGATTAGGAGAAACAGAAACGTTTTTCCAAGATTCCGTGGAATGTAATGGAACCACTGGAAGGGGAAGATTGACATCAGAGAAGGTAGATTCCTCATCCTGTATGACAGACAGGGATGAATAATGACCGTGAGGTGCAGGAACATCATCCGTTGCCTGGAAAATAGGCAGCAAATAGTCCGGACGTTCGTGAAATTCCGAAAGCATGTTTATGTGGAAAGTTTTATGCTTTCCATCAATATCGACCACATAGTCAACATCGGAAATCCGAGAGACTATTGCATACGGACCTTTCCATGCAATAAGAAGTCTATTTTCCCTACTGGGGAGTAGGACGAATGCTTTGTCACCTGGACAAAGTTGTCGTAGACATCTATTCTTGTTAGCAACTGTCTTGCCTTCTCTTTAGCAATTTCTGATGAAGCAGTTGCTAGCTTACATGCCTCAATGATCTTTTGTCTAAGAGCAATGACATACTCATATGAGGATTGAGTTTCATCGCTAATATCATCGGCAGTGATGAGATCGTGTAATAAAGACATAGGGCCGCGCGGACGCGCGCCAAAGACAAGTTCGAAGGGAGAAAATCCTGTGTGTTCATTAGGGACTTCTCTATAGGCAAAGAGAGCCGCGGGTAAAACCCTGTCCCAATCTTGAGGATGATCTTCAGTTATCTTACCAAGCAAAGTCTTGAGCGTTCTATTCAGACGCTCAACTAACCCATTAGACATAGGATGGTAGATACTACTGAGAGATCGTTCAATATGTAAGGTAGACATTACCTGTGACATAGTGTCAGATATGAGTTGAGTGCCATGGTCTGACAATATTTCTCTGGGGAACCCCAAGCGAGAAAATATCAACCAAAGAGCATCTGCGATATCTGTAGTAGATATGCTCTTAAGAGGGATAGCCTCTGGCCAACGTGTGCACATATCGACACATGTAAGGATGAACTGATGTCCTCTGGCCGACTTGACCTTAAAAGGGCCAATAATATCTATGGCCATTTTCTGAAACGGCCGAATAGGAATGTCAGCAGCCTGGATAGGCGCAGCATGTCGTGGTCCTCTAGATTTGACCTCCTGACATACCTTGCATGATCGGCAGTAAATACGAATGTCCTTGTTGACAAAAGGCCAAAAGAAAGCCGCAAGGACTCTCGACTTCGTACGGGCAAAACCCATATGTCCAGCACATTGCGAGTCATGAGCATGTTGCAATATTTGCACTCTCATGCTCTTGGGAACAAGAATTTGCGAATGTGCCGACGTAGTCGAATCTTGTACCATACGTACAAGTACGCCGTTTCTCATTGCAATCCAAGATTTTCTATTTGTATCCTGATTCGGATCACCTTTCTTCGCAAGAATGAAGAATTTTTTTAAAGAAGGATCTTCTTCTTGCAATTTTATGAAAGAGTCACGAGTGATTACTAAGTGACTATCTTGGCTATCAACTTCATTATCACTATTCAGTGAAGTTTCGGGTGTTTGTAGAGCTTGTGCTCTTGTAACCACTGCATTTGTAGCTTGCATGTTATTATCTTCCCAAGCAGCAATCTGCTGTGGGGTACACTCCCTAACTCCGTGAATACGACCAATAATAAGGTCCGCAATAGGATTAGGTAAGAGACAAGCATGCACATCTCCAGTAAAGAAAGGAGTGGCAATGCGAATTACAGCAGTAGGATATTTTTCTAGAGTGCCGCCAAATGTGACATATTTAATAACCTTTCCTGTAGCACAAGATGGATCTACAAGCGATTGTCTAACACCAATAGTGGTGCATCCGGAATCGAAAAGTAGTGAGACCGGAGTATCATTAACAAGACCCTTATGTAGGATTAAAGAACCCCTCCCGTCATGCGCAACAGCAGCAGGAAGAGCGGGAAGTGGGTGACCACAACTCAAAGTAGTTATGGTACCCGGTTCGAATAAAGTACTGCATTGGGGGCATTTGTTTGCTCTCTCAAAGTCAAAAGCAGAACCAGTGACAGCGTCAAAGTTTTTATTATCAACAACATGATTACAGGCTCCCTCAGTTTCCTGTTGTACAGAATTAGCCTGCTGATATCTCTTTTTTTTTGTGTTGAGACCTACCGCGACTATTATTACCTCTGAAGTTATCAGAGTTATTATTATCTCTGAAGTTATTGTTGTCTCTATTGTAATTGTTATCCTGGTTCGAATTCCAGTTTCCACGATTACTATCATATCCACATTGATGCGAACATCTATTTGTTTGGTTTTGAGGTCTTCGGCAGGAATAACCTCTATTACCATATCCTCTTTTAAAATGCCTATAATTATTAGGGTGATAGTAACGAGTACTATCAGGTTGTCTCCAATTCTTCGAAGAAGAATCACCATGAAATTGATTTCCATGATTTTGACAGAAATTACCGCTGCTCTTTCTATCAAAATTTTGTTGGGCTCTACGAGCAAAGTTTTGACCATACGGTGCTGCCGAAGCAACCGGTAAACCTTCTTTCACCTTAGAGTTACCAATGGTTATGTGTGGGTGCGCAGTTACATACTGGCAACAGAAATCTTCCATTTCTTTTATTGTTTTAGGTTTACGTTCATGAAGGAAAGCAAGGAAAGACTCATTGACAGACGACATGACTTTGTCTCTAAGTATTAAGTCCATAAGTCCTTCATAAGTTTTTTCCGTCTTAGATAGTTCAACCCATCGTGAGAAAGTAATGCGTATTCTTGCTATAAACTCGGAGAATTCAACTCCATTTTCAGGTAACATGTTTTTAAATTGTAGACGATAGCCGTCTTCGTTAAGCTGATATTTCTTTAACAAAGCGGC
This sequence comes from Oreohelix idahoensis, assembly GCA_024509875.1. Taxonomy (NCBI): domain Eukaryota; kingdom Metazoa; phylum Mollusca; class Gastropoda; order Stylommatophora; family Oreohelicidae; genus Oreohelix; species Oreohelix idahoensis. The sequence continues at coordinate 131,119 of JAMPIV010005052.1, read as the reverse complement.
CCTGACAACCTCATAATTGTTCTTGTCAGGTTCATCCACCATATTTAACATACTTAGAGCTTTACCTGTCAGTATCCCTGATAACTGATAAACATATTTTGCTTTGTCTATGTTATGAGCTTTACATGCTTGTTCAAATCTGTCCAGATAGAACATTATATCATCATTGGAAGGACTAAATGTTGGTAACTTAATCTTAAAAGTATCATTATTAGCCTTATCAGAAGATGAACCCTTGTTTGCATCATTAGCATTACTCATGCTCGTCAATTTCAACTTCTCCAACTCCAAAGCTAAGAGTTTTTCTTCATGTTCCATTTTTGCTTTCCTCTCATCAGCCTCTCTTTGTAACTTCCTTTCTTCAGCTTGAGCCTGCATTTCTAGTCTTTTATTCTCAGCTTCTTTTTCAAGTCTTTTATTTTCAGCTTCTTTTTCAAGTCTTTTATTTTCAGCCTCTTTTTGAAATCTTTCAGCTTCTAGCTGGAGTTTTCTTTCCTCAGCTTCTGATTCCCTTTTTTGTTTTTCCATTTCCATTTGGAATCTTTTTTCATCCACCTGCACCTGCAGTTTCTTTTGTTCAGCTTCCATTGCTTTATCATATCGAGCAGTTGCAAATTCTTCTAACTTATCACCAGTCTTCCCAAGCAATTTACCCTGCTCAATAAAGTGCTCAAATGTAGACATGATGAGTAATAATATGAGTTCAAAAACCTGAAATAATTAACTAATTTATTTCAAACCTAAGTGTAACAAGTCTTAATTAAGCACTTGTATATTCACATCACATTATATTATCCCAGTCTCTGTGGGAAACAAGTCTCCAATCCAAGAACTTGTATATGAAATGTCAACAATCAATTCTTGATCATAAGTGCACTTCTCATTCAATAGTGCACGACACTATTCATCATTCATTTATCATCAGTGTAGTAGTAACAGTGCATTAGCATAGCCCATTAACTAATTACTATAACTGTAAACAATGACTATGTAAACACAAGCAGAATGTAAACATTGAAAATGTAAACAATGCAAACAATGTAAACAATAACAATGTAAACAATAACAAAGATCAGCAACAATACAAAAACGTTCGCAGAAATCAACTAAAAATAAAGCAGAAATTAATGAAATATCACAAAAAATGTGACGATATCTGCGATAGAATTAAACAAAATACATGACACCACAGTGTATAAACAAAAATGTTGTATGAAACTAAACTATAGTCAAGAGTAGGCTAACAAATACAAACAAATCAAAACAAAACTAAAGAATGCGAAATAATAACGAAAACAATATTAATACATGTCATCACAACTAACATAAATAGCAACAGAAGTCGCTTAGCAAATTCCAGTATCGGAAATTTGCACACCCTACAGAAAACGCTCACAATAGACGACCTCTATGACGTGGCATTATCTAAGGGAGACACCACCCAACCGAGAACCCGCTGAAATATAAACATATAAATATACGAATAACATATAACAATAGAATGAGATGATACACAGAAGACTCAGCAGAAGTATAAGGGCACAGTTTACATACAAACAGGCCACTTAACTTATAGGCTTCCAATCGTAGAACAGCAGAAAAAACAGATGTCAATCAACGTCCTAAAGAGCGAAGCTCCAACGATGATGGCACATCTGAACTGCTTCCACTGCTAACACGATGGTACTAGAGCTTCTGAAATACTGTGTGTTGAGTTGTTTCGGCACTTGACCCTCTTATCCAAAAGTAAGTTGATGGAAATCGGTACTTGGCCTTCTTCAGAAAACAACCCGTTTCAACCGGCACTTGACCTTCACAAAAAACGACAGCACTGGAACCTTGACAGCAGCAACTTGCTTGACTTGCGTAAAAGATAACAGCAGTCCGAGTTATCCGGCAACATGTAACAACGCCGGGTACTGTCAAATTTCTGTTTCAGTCAAAAATTGCAATTTTGACATTTACCGGGCAACGCCGAGTACTTTGAAAATTTTGAAGATGTTGACTGTCTTGAAGAATGTTAATTTCTTGAAGGATGCTGATGAATTCTTGTTGAAAATGAAGTGGGTAAGGGACCCCGTGTTTGCTGGTACCAGATCAAACCAGCTTATGGCCACCAAATGATGCGTGATGCCATATGATGATGGATGGTATCCGCATGTCTGGTTTTGTGAAGTGTGTAGATGATGTACAGTCAAACAATGATCATACAAAGACAGGGCAATCCATACAAAGACGTCAGTTAACTCACGACGTATAAAGTCAATGATGCTTGTAACAGCTAGTGACGTTTTTCTGTATCATTTATTGTGGACGCCACAGTGACAAAATGTATACGCGAATATGTAGGTACATCAGACAGTCATTATCACAGCAACAATGTCAGTATAGCAATGGACGGTAGACAGCATCATAATAAAGGTGATTCACAGGCATGTCAATACATTATAAGGCTGTAATGTAGTCGGGAAAATTCTCTATCCCTTTCTATCTTAGCCAGAAGATAACCAGATGTATGAGATCAGTTCACTGTCCTTAATCTGACTTCAGCAAGACAGGCACGTCTGCCGAAGTATAAATAATGTCCTCAAAAATATCCTCTAGATAACAAAGGTTTTCCAAACCTAGTTCATGTACCAAAGTAGCAAGTAATGTTCCTTGGGACATGCATCAACCGATGCAGTACAATACAGCGACATGTGAGCTGGGAAAAACATCTCGTGACGACGCCTTTCGAAGACAGGCTATGAATCGAAATCGCTCACGACCAAAAATCGATAGAGTTAATGAAAAGTTAATTTACCTTGCCTTCAGGAAATACACAGAAATATTACGCCTCCCAGCATGTGGAAATACACTAGAGGTATTATCTCGAATAAACGAAATATCCATTAAGAGGACTTCACATTCCTGACAGAACAAAAAATAGCGGAGATCCCCTCTCAGCGAGGCATCTTTCTAGCTATTCAAAATCGCTCACTGACTGGTGGGCGGAAATCGATCGACCAAGAAGCAAGACCAGTCATGCGCAGTCCAGCGCAAAATGACCACAGCTCAGAACTTAAGACGCAAGGACCTTTACTACGAACCAGCGTAAGAATGATTACCTTAAAAGGATAACCCAACAGGTTGCCAACCGTTTTCTGAGAAAACGGCCTAGCATAGCAAACTTAACTGCATTCAATACCAACGCGAGGAGACAACTGCCCACCGAGAAAAGTGACTATAAATTTCAAGCAGTTGTTGCCCTTGCGTTATAAAATATATATTGTAATAAAACGATGTTGCGAGAATTTCTCACGCAACAGTTGGAATCTCAAAGATTGGATGCTGAAAAGTTACGTTTGGAAAATTTGAAATTTGAGGCAGATCAAAAACGGACTGAGGCTGCAGAAGAGGAGAAAAAAATGAGATTAGCCGCTGAATTAGAAGAGAAACGATTTCAGCGTGAGTCCGAACAGAAAAAATTCGAGGCTGAAGAAAGATTTAGATGTGATACTGCAGAAAAGGAAAGACTACTTAAAATTGAAATGGAAAATAAGCAAAGAGATGCGGCAGAGAAGGAAAGACTACTTAAAATGGAGATGGAAGTTAAACAAAAGGAGATAGAAGTTAAACATAAGGAAATGGAAGAAAGGAGATTAATAGCTGAACAAAATACAAGAAGACTTCAGCTTGAGACAGAAGAGAATGATAAAAAACGTCAGCATGATTTGAAACTTGCCGAATTGGAATTGGATAGAATAAGATTGGCAAGTGAATGTAATACGCAAAAGACTCAGGAAGGCCAGTCTTCATCTAGACATGAGAATTTTAGAGAGATTCATCTCAAATTGCCTAAATTTACTCCACCATCCGACGATGTCATATTTTTTTTGGATAGGTTTGAGGCTACATGTCGATCGTACAACTTGGATAAATCATTATATTGCACCCACTTATCCAGATTACTAACAGGAGAGTCAATGGCTGTTTATCACACTACTAGCTCTATAGATAAAAATAATTACGATGCTCTCAGGGCCGCTCTTCTAAACACATTTCAAATGACAGAAGATCAATACAGACTTAGGTTCAAGTCTATGCTCCCACAATCTAGCAAGAATTTTGATGATTTTCTTTCTAAAATACGTCTTACCTTGGAACGATGGATAGAACTATCCAAGGTAGAGAAATCGTATGAGGGTATTTTCGACTTATTACTTCGCGATAAAGTTTTATCGGCAGTAAGTCCTGCATTTCTTGCGTTCCTACATGAACGTAAGCCTGGTAATATAAAAGAAATGTCAGAACATTGTAAAAATTTCTGCACCGCTCATCCCAACATGGATGTCAGCAATGCGCAGCTTAAGGACGATTTACCCGTTGCTTTCGCTATGCAACAAAACAATTTCCCTAGAAATCGTTCGATGAGTAGCGATAGAAATTTTCAAAGGGGAAGTAATAATAATTTCAACTTTGGTCATTTTCAAAAGGGGAAACAATACCCACATTCTGCTCCATTTAATGTATCATGGGGTCAATCTCACAGATCTCGAGATTTTATTAACAACAATCCTAGATATAATCAAGGTAATAATAATAAACAACATTGGAGATCTCAATCATATCATCCTGAAAATACAAATAGATTTATGAATAAGTCATTTCACCAATATCACAACAGTGATAACTTTCATTGGCGGACTCATCCAAATTTTAATGATAACAGAAACAGTAATTATAGCAATTTTAATGACAATAATCAGGTTCGATCGCGACGAAGAGATAGATCGTCGAGCAGACCACGACAACATTCAAATGTTGCTTCAATTGAAGCACAAACTAACAAAGGTAATGATACTAATGTTAATCAACATAACGCTATGTCTTGTATCGATCTAGAACAGGTAAAGACATGTCAAGAATGCTCAACGCTATTCCAGCCCAAGGCGATCACGACGCTGCGATGCGGGCACACTTTACCAAGTCTACCCGTAGTTTGTACAGCTACTTCTGCATCAACTCACCAAGGGAAAGGGTGTTTAAAATTTAACAGAGGATACGTCAACTCGATTCCTTGCTCTGTCTTGTTTGACTCAGGCTGCAGCACGGTGGGAGTGCGGAACTCTCTGATCGACCCCTCCTTGGCCACAGGCAACGTGGTCAAGTGTGTCACATTTGGGGGTACTGTGGAAACCTTCCCTACAGCCATCATTAACTTACATACACCTTTCTTTTCAGGGAAGATCCATGCCTGTCTTCTGCAGAATCCAGTTAGCGATGTAATACTTGGTTGTATACACGGTATAAAAGAGTGTACACCAGAGCAAATTACTGAATGGGAAAAGCGACACATTCATGCTGCAAATGCAGTTGTTACCAGAGCGCAAGCTACTGAATTGTCGCGTGAATCAACTTCTGAACCTACGGTTCATAATAGTAATGATGATGATACTCCTATTTCAAGGGAGCTGTTTGCTAATTTACAAAAGAATGACAATTCTTTGCAGAGATTTTTTCAATTGGCGACTAAGAAAAATAATAACAACAAAATTGCAAAGTCTAGACACCAATTTGCTCTAAAAAAAGGTATTTTAGTTAGATTAATAAGAGTGTAGTGAAATTGACCGAGATACAACGGTAAAATACTCCAAAGATAACATTTAAGGATAAAAAAACATAATGCGTAAGCTGCTGATGTACATGATCGCCTAGACCGCGGGTCATCATCCTCTATAAATTTTGCCTTGCTAGACAGGAGGGGAACGGAGGATCAAAAAGGAAAAAATATGACTGGAAAGATTGCGTAGCAAGGCTAAGGAGACGCAATTGGGGGGGATGGAGGAAAGTAAAAAATTCACGTCCCCCAAATTGACACGAGGTACGGAAATGGACGCTTTTGCGATACTAAGATTTTGATTTGAATTGAGCGGCAGAACGCGGATGGTAGGAAAATTACAAAAATTTAAAAAGTAAATTTTCTTAATATTAATGTTAGGAATATAAAAATTAGCTGGCCGGATGGCCTATTCTGAGCAGTGAACTAATATGATCTTAATTTTACAAACGGATAGATAATATTGAAGATAATGACAAAAGACAGTGTAGTTCACATCATCGCTAGACTATATTGAATCTAAAAGTGTCACAATTTGCACACAAAAACACGACCTTGGGAACAGGTGTTCAAAGTTACTTATTATGGAGGAGAGGGGTTTTGAGCGGTAGCTGTGTCTAAATATAACTTTTTACGACAAAATTTTAAGGGGAGAGAAAGGTTGCTTCAAAAATCAAGCACATTTTTTTTAGAAACACAAGTAGAGACGGACAGACTAACAGATAACCATCCATACTTGACTGAAGCATGACTGAAATGACTTTAGTGTAGAAATTTGAAATTAAAAATAAACCTTGGCAGTGATTGGCCACAGACAATCATATCATTAGCGCTCAGAGCGCATTTGGGGTCATTCTTCAATAATTGTTCAGTGTTAGACACAGATTTTAAAGTGTGGTGTGTTCCCATATGAAAGACAGTGAATAAATTTAGGGACGCCATACTATAGCCAGCAGCTCAGCTGAGTTTTGCTAGCAATTCTGTGTTATGTATTCTTAATCTGGTAAGATTGAAATTATTTCTTTATATATTTTGAATATTGTTTCATGTTCGAGTGATTTGATACTGCCATATCATAATATAGCCTTACAAACCAGTAGGGATTTTGCTCTAGACCCCCCGCCCAAGTCAGGGTCTAGGGACCAACAAGGTACATAAACTACAGCAAGGATTATGCAAGATATATCAAGCGTTGAAACAGATTACCTATCTTCTTTTAGGGCCAACAACTAATAAATATTTTTCAGAATCTATAGTCTGGGAGGATCTATCTGAGGTAAACCCACCATGGTAACTGTGCTGTTTGGTCAGAGAGATCTGACCTGTCTGTATGATGTGGTTGTTGTGTCAGTGTGGTGTCCAGACGTGGGTATAGAATAGATTTTGACACATAGCCCATACTTTGATTGCAGAGCTGTGAGTTTTCTATCGACAACAAAGCAGAGTCTATTCGGTGGGTGACTTTACTCGAGTGTATCTGTGCAGTTCTTGTGACAGAGACCACCATTATTGCCCGCCAGCACGGAGAGGTGGGACCGCAAGTTTTCAGCACCAGAGCTACAAAAAGATGAGTGAGCCTCTGGTCTGCTGGACATTCACCAACTATTGGTAGTGACTAATATCCCCATAAAAATTCCCACCAGTTTCTGGACACGGTGTAGTCAATATAGACAGGTGTGATGAGACCACCCCAACAGCACAGACAATAAATATCCTCCCTAGTAGCTGACTACCAGAACATTTGAATAAAACTAACTATTCTAGTACTTAAATATGTACACTTTTGTATTTATTATGTAACATTCCATGCATAATTTTCATAAATTTTAAATCCTTCTTTTAAAACAAGTTCTGGTCAAAATAAAACTTGATCCAGAACAAATAAATGTAATATAATTATATCAAAAACTTTATACACGTGAGTTAGTTCAGTGTATTTTAACACTTGTTAATCTTATTAGTCTTCTTAAATGCCTGTGGGTGTATTTATAACTAACACACCACATTACACATCATTACCCTAGACACTTTACGTAGCCACATTCATTAAGAAAAAAAAAAAATTAAGTGTGAGGTCGTAGTGGTAGCAAGAAAGGCCTTCTGATAATTCTCAACCACATTTTATCTCAGGAGCCTTCACAGCTGGCCTCATACAAGTTACATGTAGTAATAACACCATCATACAATACCATCAACACCACTACATAAATTGGGGTCTTGTCCAGGGATAATTAGCCCAACAGTAAAATTAGGATCTCCTGGTGGGAGAAATAAAAGTAGGGAAATAAATTGTAAAATTTCCTTTAAAATTAAAAGTGTCCCTGCAGATAAAAGTTGGTGAATCTTCACAGCCAGTAATAATTAATTAGTTAACTGGTTAGTTAGAATTAGTTAGACTATAGTCATATAGTAATTAGAAGTACTTAGTGTATTTACTGGTTAGAGATTTATCTTGTATATTATTATATTGTCCAAAAAGTATGGCAGAGCTAGCAAAGTTTAGATCAGCTGCTGTGCTCACTGCGAAGGAGATGGGGATGGATGGTCAAATTTTAATTCAATACGTAACGACTGAATGTGATAAATATATTGAACGGGAAGAAAGGAGATTAGAAAAAGAGGCTGAAAGAAAATTAGAGGCTGACAGGTTAGCTGAAGAAAAGAGATTACAAATTGAGGCTGATAGAGAAATTAAGAGGCTGCAGATTGAGGCAGAAGAAAAACGACAGCAAAGGGAGGCAGAAGAGAAAAAGGCCGAAAGGGAGGCAGAAGATAAAAAGGCCGAAAGGGAGGCAGAAGATAAAAAGGCCGAAAGGGAGGCAGAAGAAAAAAGGTTGACTGCCGAAAGGGAGGCAGAAGATAGAAGGTTGCAGAGGGAGCACGAATTACGACTAAGGGAGCTGGAATTACAAGGCCCGGCCCCTGAAAATGGTGCCAGCCCTTTTGCCTCAGATGCTACGCCCAGTATGGGAGCCTCAAACTCAGCTATGGGGTTTCATTTAGACCATTTTGTTGAGAAAGACGATGACATAGAGGGGTACCTGGGACGTTTTGAGTTATTAGCTACTACATATGGGTTAGAGAGAGAGAGGTGGAGTTTAAAGCTATCACAGGGATTGAGGGGTGCTTCTTATGAAGTATTTGCCAAAATGAACAGAGAAGACCAAGACAATTATGACATGTTAAAGCAGGCTTTGTTATTAAGGTACGAGAAGAATGGTGAATTTTATCGTAAGAGATTTAGAAATGCCAAACTGTTGTCTGGGGAGACATACCACCAATTCTCTGCCAGACTAGAAACCTATTTGGAGAAATGGACGGCTCTGGGGAAGACCCAAGATCTTAAAGAAATGATCATGATTGAGCAATTGAGAGAGTCCATGGCTCCAGACATGAGAAAATTTCTCATGGAACAAGGTGCAGAGAAGTTGGGGGAAATTTTAAATGTTGCTGAGAGGTATCAGGCAGCTCAGGCAGAGGTAAGTGGTGCTAAGAAGAAGCACATAGACAATTTTAAAGCTCCACAGCAATTTAATAAATTTGATAATAGAGAGCAGGGAAATAAGGGTAGGACAAACTTTGAGCGGCCAAGAAATGACTATCGCGACAGAAACTCACAGTTCAATGACCAAAAGTTCAATGAAAGAAAACCGTTGAACCAAGGAAAAAGATGGTGCAAATGGTGCAAGAAGGATAACCATAACACCGAATTTTGTAGAAGGAAACCTTCAAACATTGCTGCAATGAAGTCGGGGACGCAAAGATTAAAGGTTAATCCTAAGGGACAACAGGAACCTTATCACCCCCCAGTTTGTGAAGATGTTATTTGTAATGGGGTCACCATAAGGTGCCTTTATGATACAGGTTTGGATTATGATTCAGTTGTGAAGTCTAGCCTAGTGGACCCAAGTCAGTATACCACAGAAACAGTGGAAATACAAGGGGCGACTAAGGACATACCACTCATGACACTTCCCATCGCAAGGATAACGGTGAAAACTCGCTATGTGGAAGGAGAAATCAGAGCAGCAGTGATAGATGAACCAATCTACCCTCTGATATTGGGGTGTAGATACGTCTTCTTGGGGAATCCCGAGAAACCTGTGATCATGGCGACAGTGCAGACCAGGTCACAGAAGAAGGAGGAAGAAGGTGAACCTATAAATGCTCATCCAGAGGAGATGAGGAAGGCGCAGGCTGAGGATAGGACACTCCAGCCATGTTTTAAAAAAATTGCCCAAATGCCACACACCTCCGAGCAAGGGGGAATATTTCATGAAGAATAGATTATTATACAGGAAGACAGGAACTAGATTCACTGGTCACGGACAGTTAGTTCTTCCCAAGAGATATAGGGCAAATTTGATAAGGAGCTTACATGTTGGAAAAGATGGTGACCATGAGAAAGTCGGTACCATCTGCCAAAAGATTGCTCTAAAATACTATTTGCCCGACGTAAATGTCGATGTTGAAAACTTTGTAGAAGCATGTGGCGTATTTCATGAGGGAACACCCACAAAGGGAAAATATGTGCAGGACCTAGAACCGCCACGGGGCAACTTTAGGCCTGAAAGGAAAACTAATTATACACGGGTAGACAAAGTGGAATGGGAGCCCCCTTTTCACACCCAGTCTTCACTTGAATGGATTAACATGGCCGCTATGCGAAGAGTACAAAGAAGAAATTTAACCCAGGATAGGATGACAATCCCTCGGTCAGACTTATATAAACTGGAGGAACAGACAAGAGAGCGAAGATCTCTCATAAACAATCTTAAGTGGGGAGACAAACCCCAGAGAAAAATTGGTAGTGGTCGATTTGTGAGTGATGATTCTAGGAAGAAAAGTCCTCATTATAGAGCTTCTAAGGGACGGGACCCGATGGGTTCCATGAAAAATAAGTATGGTAAATTAAAGATCCAGATGTAACTCTATTAAGGACCTGGACAGATGAGAAGGCGGAAGAGACTGTTACCTCATCGTATCAATACGTGAACGAACTGACCACTCGTTTGAAAGCTGGATGGAAACTGGCAAATGATAATTTGAAACAAGCCAGGAAGAAACATGCAGCATATTTTAATAGGAAGGCAAAGGACAGGGAACTGGCAGTCGGAGAGAAGGTGCTGCTTTTACTACCCGGAAGCCAGAATAAATTACAAATTGGTTGGCAAGGTCCATATACGGTTCTAGAGAAGGTGTCTAGAACAAACTATAAAATTGACAAAAAGGGGAAGGAAAAAGTTTATCATGTAAACCTGTTAAAGAAGTATCTGGACAGACCACTCCAGGAAAGCACCCCCTTATTGACCTTAGCTATTGCAACCCAGATGCAAAAGGAACCACTCACCTCACATGAATACCCATTACATCCTTGTGAAACCGCAGCACAGGTAAAAGTCAGTAAGCACCTGACTAAAAATCAGAGGGAGAGAGTTCAACAAGTTCTGGAGGAACATACAGATGTATTAACAGATAAACCAGGCCATACAAATTTGCTACAGTATGACATGAAACTGGTAGACTCAAACCCAATCTGTATGAGAGCCTATTCTATTCCGTTCGCGAAGGAGAAGGCATTAAAGGAAGAAATAGATTATTTATTGAAGGAGGGGATTATTTCGCACAGTGAATCATCTTTTAGTTCTAGTGTCGTTTTGTTGAGGAAACCGTCTGGGGAACACAGACTGTGCATAGATTACAGGAAACTGAATGCTGTCACAGAAGGACAAGTGGATCCATTACCAGACACAAAACAGTTATTTGCCAGACTGAACAAGGCAAAATACTTTTCAAAAGTGGATCTTAGTAAAGGCTATTACCAGATCCCAGTGAAGCCTGAAGTGAGACCTTATTTGGCTTTTAGCACTTCGGATGGACATTATGAATTCAATATGCTACCATTCGGACTGAAAAATGCTCCGAGTGTGTTTTCAAGGATGATGCGAAAATTGTTGGACCCCCTGAATAACCCATGTATCACGAATTTCATGGATGATATACTCGTCGCCACAGAGACATTTGAAGAACACATTGAAGCTCTGGAGATGTTGTTTGATAGACTTCGGGAGGCGAACTTAACTGCTAGGCCAACAAAATGTTGTATTGGATGCAAAGAGTTGGAATTCTTGGGGCACACTGTATATCAGGGTAATATGACCCCTGATCCTAAGAACTTGGAAAAACTGCAGAGAGCACCTAGGCCGCAAACCAAAAAGGACGTGCGATCATTCGTGTCGTTATGCGGATTTTATCAGAAATACATCAAAAATTTTAACGCCATTTGTGCTCCTCTGACTGATCTGACTCGCAAGGGACTTCCAGATAAAATTATTTGGACTGCACAATGTGAATTAGCGTTCCAAGAGTTAAAGGAAAAACTCACTAGCAAGCCTATTCTCAAACTGCCTGATTTGACACAGGACTTTGTCTTAAGAACCGATGCCAGTAATGTAGGACTTGGAGGGGCTTTGTTGCAAAGATCATCTTCACCTGATGGGGAACTGAAACCAGTCGCTTATGCAAGCCGCAAATTGAATAAGGCGGAACAAGGATACTCCACAAGCGAAAAAGAATGTTTAGCATTAATCTGGGCAATAAAGAAGTTTCAAATCTATCTGTATGGTAGGACTTTTGTGGTGGAGACGGATCATCAGCCTCTCGTGTTCTTGTCTCAGGCTAAGCATGAAAACGCAAGATTGCTGAGGTGGTCTTTATTGCTTCAACCATATCAGTTCAGTATCCAATATATCCCAGGCAAATTGAATGTCGGTGCAGATTTCCTCAGTCGGCACCCCTGTGATCAAAATTAGAGTAGTGGCAGACGTGAGGAGTAATTTTACCTATGTGTATCGCTGGTTTTGGAACTTGCCATAGGCATGTTTTCAAGTGGGGAGATGTGTAGTGAAATTGACCGAGATACAACGGTAAAATACTCCAAAGATAAACATTTAAGGATAAAAAAACATAATGCGTAAGCTGCTGATGTACATGATCGCCTAGACCGCGGGTCATCATCCTCTATAAATTTTGCCTTGCTAGACAGGAGGGGAACGGAGGATCAAAAAGGAAAAAATATGACTGGAAAGATTGCGTAGCAAGGCTAAGGAGACGCAATTGGGGGGGATGGAGGAAAGTAAAAAATTCACGTCCCCCAAATTGACACGAGGTACGGAAATGGACGCTTTTGCGATACTAAGATTTTGATTTGAATTGAGCGGCAGAACGCGGATGGTAGGAAAATTACAAAAATTTAAAAAGTAAATTTTCTTAATATTAATGTTAGGAATATAAAAAATTAGCTGGCCGGATGGCCTATTCTGAGCAGTGAACTAATATGATCTTAATTTTACAAACGGATAGATAATATTGAAGATAATGACAAAAGACAGTGTAGTTCACATCATCGCTAGACTATATTGAATCTAAAAGTGTCACAATTTGCACACAAAAACACGACCTTGGGAACAGGTGTTCAAAGTTACTTATTATGGAGGAGAGGGGTTTTTGAGCGGTAGCTGTGTCTAAATATAACTTTTTACGACAAAATTTTAAGGGGAGAGAAAGGTTGCTTCAAAAATCAAGCACATTTTTTTTAGAAACACAAGTAGAGACGGACAGACTAACAGATAACCATCCATACTTGACTGAAGCATGACTGAAATGACTTTAGTGTAGAAATTTGAAATTAAAAATAAACCTTGGCAGTGATTGGCCACAGACAATCATATCATTAGCGCTCAGAGCGCATTTGGGGTCATTCTTCAATAATTGTTCAGTGTTAGACACAGATTTTAAAGTGTGGTGTGTTCCCATATGAAAGACAGTGAATAAATTTAGGGACGCCATACTATAGCCAGCAGCTCAGCTGAGTTTTGCTAGCAATTCTGTGTTATGTATTCTTAATCTGGTAAGATTGAAATTATTTCTTTATATATTTTGAATATTGTTTCATGTTCGAGTGATTTGATACTGCCATATCATAATATAGCCTTACAAACCAGTAGGGATTTTGCTCTAGACCCCCCGCCCAAGTCAGGGTCTAGGGACCAACAAGGTACATAAACTACAGCAAGGATTATGCAAGATATATCAAGCGTTGAAACAGATTACCTATCTTCTTTTAGGGCCAACAACTAATAAATATTTTTCAGAATCTATAGTCTGGGAGGATCTATCTGAGGTAAACCCACCATGGTAACTGTGCTGTTTGGTCAGAGAGATCTGACCTGTCTGTATGATGTGGTTGTTGTGTCAGTGTGGTGTCCAGACGTGGGTATAGAATAGATTTTGACACATAGCCCATACTTTGATTGCAGAGCTGTGAGTTTTCTATCGACAACAAAGCAGAGTCTATTCGGTGGGTGACTTTACTCGAGTGTATCTGTGCAGTTCTTGTGACAGAGACCACCATTATTGCCCGCCAGCACGGAGAGGTGGGACCGCAAGTTTTCAGCACCAGAGCTACAAAAAGATGAGTGAGCCTCTGGTCTGCTGGACATTCACCAACTATTGGTAGTGACTAATATCCCCATAAAAATTCCCACCAGTTTCTGGACACGGTGTAGTCAATATAGACAGGTGTGATGAGACCACCCCAACAGCACAGACAATAAATATCCTCCCTAGTAGCTGACTACCAGAACATTTGAATAAAACTAACTATTCTAGTACTTAAATATGTACACTTTTGTATTTATTATGTAACATTCCATGCATAATTTTCATAAATTTTAAATCCTTCTTTTAAAACAAGTTCTGGTCAAAATAAAACTTGATCCAGAACAAATAAATGTAATATAATTATATCAAAAACTTTATACACGTGAGTTAGTTCAGTGTATTTTAACACTTGTTAATCTTATTAGTCTTCTTAAATGCCTGTGGGTGTATTTATAACTAACACACCACATTACACATCATTACCCTAGACACTTTACGTAGCCACATTCATTAAGAAAAAAAAAAATTAAGTGTGAGGTCGTAGTGGTAGCAAGAAAGGCCTTCTGATAATTCTCAACCACATTTTATCTCAGGAGCCTTCACAGCTGGCCTCATACAAGTTACATGTAGTAATAACACCATCATACAATACCATCAACACCACTACAAAGAGAAACAGATTCATTGGTGCGTTCACAAATTCTGGTCCCGTCTGCTATGCGACCCAGAATATTACGACATGCTCATGATTCACAATGCGCAGGTCACATGGGTTTTTCCCGAACAAAATCTAGAGTGCTATCCGCATTCTATTGGCCTGGCGTTCATAGGGATGTTAATCTCTATTGTCGTTCCTGCGTGACATGTCAGGAAGTTAAAGTAAGGGGTCCGTATCATGATGCTCCTATTCAAGCTGCGGACATACCTATTAGACCATTTGATAAAATGGCAATAGACATCATTGGTCCTATATTGCCATCTGCAAGAGGACATACACATATTCTCACCTGTATCGATATGTGTACGCGTTGGCCTGAGGCCATACCTCTTAAAAACACCTCATCTGCCAGCGTTGCAGAAGCTTTAATGCTGATCTTTTCGCGCATTGGTTTTCCGCGTAAGATCCTATCAGATCATGGGGTCCAGTTTATTTCCGAATCCATGTCACAGGTTATGGAGACATTTGGTATAGATAGATCTCTCAGTTCTATATACTATGCGATGTCGAATGGATTAATTGAGAGACAGAATAGGACACTTAAGCAGTTGTTGGGTAAGATGACTCAAGATCACCCTCAGGAGTGGGACAGGGTCCTACCCGCTGCTCTCTTCGCGTATCGCGAAGTGCTAAACCAAGCAACAGGGTTTTCCCCCTTCCAGTTGGTTTTTGGCATACAACCACGCGGACCTATGTCTTTAATCCATGATTTATTGGTTGAAGATAATATACCTGAGGAAACTCAATCCTCATATGAATATGTCATCTCTTTAAGAAAGAGAATAATAGATGCCTGTAGATTAGCTACTGCATCATCCGAAGAGTCTAAAGAAAAAGCTCGTCTATTTGCAAATCGGTATAGACGTCTTCGCCAGCTTATTCCTGGTGACGAGGCTTTTGTTTTACTGCCTTCAAATAATAATCGTCTACTTATCACATGGAGAGGTCCATTTAGGATCATCTCAAGAATATCCGATGTCGACTACATCGTAGATATTAATGGAAAACACAAAACCTTTCACATTAACATGTTGAAAGAGTATTATTCACGTCCTGATTATTTACAATCAGTATTTCAAGCGACTGACGATCCTACTCCTCACATTCATAACTATACTAATCTGTCAGTTATACAAGAAGAAGAATCTTCTTTTCAAGATGTACAATTGCCCATACCAGTTGTACCTCTTCATTCCACGGAAAACTGGAATGCTGTCACTATTTCTTCTTCTCTTTCGACTGATCAACGACAGCAAGTTTCATCACTACTTCAAATGTATGATAAGGTTCTCACTGACATTCCAGGTCATACATCAGCTATTCAGCATGATATTCTCCTAACTGATGAAACACCTATCCGTATTCGTCCATATCCCATACCTTTGCACTTTAGAGATAAGGTCGAAAAGGAATTAGATGAGATGCTTCGATTAAACATAATTGAACCTTCGTTGTCACCATATGCTTCATCTATGGTGATAATTAGAAAGAAAGATAATAACATTCGTCTATGTGTAGACTACAGAAAATTAAATAAAGTCACACAATTTGACGCTGAACCTTTGCCACTTTTAGAAGATTTATTAGTAAAATTATCTCATTCTACTTTCTTCTCTAAGTTTGATCTGTCAAAAGGCTATTGGCAAGTACCATTGACAGAAAGGGCAAAACCACTAACTGCTTTCTCGACGCCCCGGGGCCTATTCCAATGGAATTGTATGCCTTTCGGGTTAGTCAACGCTCCTGCCACGTTCGTACGCATGATGCGTCGAATCCTATCTCATCATCCCAACGTCATTGCGTACATAGACGACATTTGTCTTTTCAGTGACTCATGGGAAGAACATTTAGAAGGATTAAACTCATTACTGTCCACATTACAAAATCATAATTTAACTGCTAAGCCATCAAAGGCATTTGTGGGTTTCCACGAGATTTCTTTTTTGGGACACCGTATTGGTCGCGGTATGTTATACACAGAGGACAGTAATGTTTCCAAAATCCTTAACATCTCCACACCTAAAACAAAGAAACAATTTCGATCTCTATTAGGACTAGTACAATACTATGGGAAATTCATACCACATCTTTCGTCCATTACTGCTCCTTTCTCTTCATTACTTAGGAAAGGTGCAGCTAACGTGATTCGGTGGTCTAACGAACATCAAATCGCGTTGGATATCATAAAGAAATTTTTTTCTAATCATCCTGTTTTAAGGTTACCTAACGAGAATTTGCCATTTGTATTACGCAGCGATGCTTCTAATTACGGCGTGGGAAGTGTCTTACTACAAGAATATAATGGCACCTTGCATCCCGTTCTCTATGTGTCACGGAAGTTAACTCCAACTGAACAGAATTATTCAGTTTTAGATAAAGAACTTCTCGGGCTTGTTTGGTCAATAAATAAACTGCAAAGATATCTGCTTGGATCACACTTTATTGTGGAATCAGACCAAAAAGCTCTTACTGCACTCAACACAAAGGACGTAAAATCTGCCAAATCTACTAGGTATGCGATCGCGTTACAACCATTTAATTTCACGATTCGATCCATACCTGGCACACAGAATGTTCTCGCTGACATCTTGTCAAGATGTCCGAATGAATCGAGTTAACAGCTACGCACTAAAGACAACTGAACTTGGACACTGACAGTTCGTCGAGTGTAACTTTTTACGTGTGATACCTCGATTATAAGAGTCATTAACATTCATTCAAGTGAAATCTACCATGCTTATGTATCAAAATAACATGGAACTTTAAGGTATATGACTATCCTTGTGAGAATAATAGTCACTTAATTATGACATTGAAGAGAAAATAACGTTGTAAAAGGATTATATTTTCTCACAGAAATAACATTTCAAACACTTGGATTTTCTTCGTACAACTGAACTTGTTATATTATAAACTGTTCCCTAACAGGAAAATGGAACTTTCGGTATTTAAGTAATTAATAACATTATTAGGGTGAAATAAATGAATTAATTAGATTATTAAACTTAGATACTTAGTTAGTTAAAATAATGATTAATGTAATTAACTATACAATATTTAAGTGGATTTATCAATAGTTGTATTTAAACACATTAATTTAACATTAGTACTTTCATTAGTACCTCTAAAGGACTTAGACACACAGTTAAGTGCGTTGTTCTTATACGTGTTTAAATTGTATTCTTTCATTTTTATTCATTTTTTCACTTGTCATTTTAAATGCATATCCATCACTTTTCTGTTTATTCATTGGTTTCTCATCATTTCTTTGTATTTGCGTTTACATTTGTTTTAATTCAATATTTCTAATATGATATTTCATTTCATTGACCACATTGTACCAAAGGTGTGCAATTGTGGATGTATGCTTTTATGCATACCTTTTGTTGTTTGAGTTAACTGGAATTTCATATTTTATTATTTTTATCATGATATATTGGTAAAATAGGAATATGTAAACTTGACTTACCTCTAGTGTCGGTATTAAAGAAAAAAAATTAATATAATTATTTTTTTTGGTGGGGATTGGTAAGGAATCTGTAGAGCCCTTTTCGTAGACCTCTGCACTCCTTTACAGATGAAGGTAGTCTCATATTATTAATATGTTGTCCTACCAGTAATAAACTTTACGCACCGACTTACATGAGAGTAAGTCTTATTGGTGAGTTTGATTTTATTAGCGCACGGTTGTGCACTAAGGCGTATAGGGGGTTATCCTGTCCGCACGTGTATCTAGACAGTCAGTTGACGTCATCTGTGGGTTTGAGAAGCAAGAATCCCAAGTCCTACAAAGGAAGCTTTGGGAGTTCGAAACCCGTGTTTTTGAGTAAAGTATTGATGTTTTAGACCCGGTCCTGCGGATTAGCAGTCGTAGCCGGTAGTCGTCCACGTGAGTGTTCATTCGTTGGAAGAACCACGTATGTATTTATTATAATAATAATGATTGTTCTGCAAAGTCGTGAGCATCTAGTCGATATCAGGTAACTAGCCTGTACCGAAATGGATTCACAGCTGAAGATGTATTTTTATATGCCAGTAAATGCCTATCAAAGAGATCATCGGTAACTACCGTGGATCTACGATATATATATATTATTAGGAAGCCGTTGGAGTCAGTCACGGCTAATACAAGAGGTAATTCAAGTATCGATGCCTAAGTAACTTTACATGCCTTGAAGGTATTTAGTAGGAACCTGCACCTACGTTCTATCATGATTCGTTGATGAGGACTTCTTTATATATGAAAATACTAAAGAGCGGGATCTTAGATACTACCAAGTATAATGAGAATCGCCTGTCCTTGAGGAAAGGTCAACCTTGATCAATATAACATTGTACTTAATCTACTTCATGACCTTTATGACTATTGATATAATCACTCTGAGACCTGGTCAGAATTTACTTGAGGATTCTTCTGAGATTATTTATTTGAACTTTTATTGAGGACATGCGTCCACTATCACCATGTTTGAATCACCTATTAACCGTCCACGTTGAATGTATCGTCCCGTATGATGTGATGTTAATAAACCATGTATGAACTTTTCAAGTAACGAGTTTGACTATCATAGTATTGGCACCTGTTGATGTGCCTACGTTGGGTTGCATCTTACTGCACCAAGATTTTATAGATTCGCGAAATCAGCACGATTGACACCAAACACTACCAACAATTACATATCCACCACCAACAGTAGCAACAACAAGAGACAAGATACATGGGTCCAACAGACAGACAAATCTAATATAATGTATATTAATATATATGTCCTCACATACCCACACACATAAGTGACGACAATAGACGCACAACACGTGAACCTATGACAATGAAAAATATAGATATTTAGGAACGAACTGACCGCCACACTGATTAAGTTTAATAGTGAAGTTTAATTATCAAAATAAACTTCCATCACAACATATAAAATTACATCAAACATATACAAATACATGTAGTCATAAAGTTAATAAATTACTACAATAATGACAGACCCATTGGTATGATCCTTTCCCTCGATGTATAGCCCACAGTCCTGTTAGAAGAAAAGTGATAGCCCCAAAGAGTCACGGATACATATGATTTAGTCTAAGATTTCCCTTTACAGGTATGAACAGACTTGGATACTCTGATCTATCCTAAGGAAAAATATTGTTAGCAACAACACTTGCATAAAGAAATTTAAGACAGCAAAAAATGGGTGCCAAAATCCAACAATAAAAGAATGGCTCAATTCTGCATTCACTCTATTCAGTCAGCCGTGATCACTAGCTTTCGTTCGTACTTAAAGCTTTGGTAGCAACTTCTGGACAAACAATTTTTAGGACATGCACATACAGAATCTCCATGGTTAGACATTGGCCAAGGGAACCCCAGCTCCAAAAAGATAGGTTGAATTCGCTTCTTCAGGGAACGTTTCCTTGGTATTTCTTATTAGGGATATCTGGTTCTGTCATATTAAAATTGTCCAGGCACGAACGTTAACAGCGAGCAAAGTGTCAATAGCTTAGATTTCTAGTAACTAGGAATGCCAGGTAACTGCCTTCTCTCAGTATAGGATTTTATTTGGTCACACCACATACTAGTCACAACTCCGTCGGAATGTTTATTGATTTTAATATTACTTGCCACAAGGGCTGAAATGTACTTGAGGTTTCTCTCGGGAAGAATTTAAATCTGGCACGATAGGCCCGTTATTTTATTTAAATCTTAAAGTTTATGGAATGGGTACTCTGTCGTTCTGGATGCCAATGCAATGCCAGACAGGTTTTACTTTATACACCCACGTCTTTAAGAATAAAATGTTTATGTTCTTCACAGATACTACTCAATACTCAACGCTGGCAAAGTTGGGTCACCCCAGTTTCACTGAATAAAGAGAAAACAACATATAAAATACTTATACATACTATTCCCTCGGTTATAACTTACATTATAAACTGCAAGCGTAGAGCTTGTCTTATCATTTAAATCTCCCGTGAAATAAGTTATATTCACAAAATCAGTCATCATGAATTAGAAATACATACGTATTTCGTCAATACTCAATGATGAATCAATGCAGTTATAAGTTAGTTAAAATATTCTCGACTGATTGTTCACAAATTCATTTACAGCTGCATGAGTTTAAGCTAGAAATTATAATATATTCTGCTTTCCACTGTAACATGTCGACTAGCGAATATAACAGACTTAATATTAATTTCTTCTGCACAGAAATCTAACTAGTAAAATGAAAATAAGCGATTTATCACTAGATCACTCAACACAATAGATATATTTACTTCCTCACAGAACTACAGATTAAACCACTAACTAGAATCGTTCAATATTATGGTAGTCTAGAACTCGGCAAAATGTTGCCAAGAAACTCAGAACTTTGCAATACACTAGATATTTCCTAGCACGAGTGATCTGTCTACTGCAGATTTAGGAGTATGAATGACTAGTCTAAAACTCTCTCGGGTGGATATATCTTAAACAGACAAAGGATCCCACGTTATTTCGCAAATCCGAAATAGCCTCCCCTTCTCGTCTCTTAACACTTCACATACTAGACGCAGGCCCTAACTGCCATCATCTGTCAATAGGCGTCTTAACGCCTCACCCGACTACTCTTATTTCTGAGCGCAGCAGATTGGCGCCTACTCACACCTAACGCCGAGAACTTAGCCGAAGAAACGCTGTGTCAGGTGAAAATGTAGACGATATGTCTGCCATCATGTCTGACGAAAACGCATTTCTCACACCATTCGCTCACATCCCGGGACTGACATCTATGTAATAAACTGCGTTACCAGTATGAGAAAAGAAACGGCAAAGTCAGAATGGGCAAATATATTTTGTCGCAAACGAACGAATGCGAAAAAACAGGAAAAGGATAAAAGAGCGATAATAAAGTAGAGGACACGGGTAGAAAAAGAAAAGAATATAGAAAATTTATTGATCATAAATCTCTATGCGACAGCTGTGTAACATAAATTGCTTCAGAAAGCCACCGCTTCAAGAGTACATCAATGATGTGGTGCAGGCTGCCGGCAAGGGGGGATAGCTGTGGTGGTAGCTCCACGCTCCATTGGAAGTCAACAAAAATAAATGATGATTATGATGGTCCCCGTCCAATTTAAAATGGACAATAATTCAAAGAGGACAGCAGCAAGAATATTACATGAATATTTGAATGGCACAGAAACTGATGGACATATGACAAGTCATTCATTTAAAATGACGTTGTGAATTGTACTGTTTCTTCTCGATAAGTTTCAATATTTCAAACACTCAGTCTACGTGACGTTTCAATGATTGTGAGTTTATCTTACAGTCGATTACATAATACAAGAACGAGGTCGAATAAAATGTCCGGGACATAGAGTCGTTTGCCTAAGTTTTGTGATGAACAATTTTGATGATTATATTGCAAAATTAATGGTCTGAGTTTTGTGATGGATGATGTTGATGATTATATTGTAAAAGTAATCGTTTAAGTTTTGTGATGGACGATGTTGTTGATTATGTTGTACAAGTAATCGTCTAAGTTTTGTGATGGACGATGGTGATGATTATATTGTAAAAGTAATGGTCTGAGTTTTGTGATTGACAATGTTGATGATTATATTATAAAAGTAATCGTCTAAGTTTTGTGATTGACAATGTTGATGATTATATTATAAAAGTAATCGTCTAAGTTTTGTGATTGACAATGTTGATGATTATATTATAAAAGTAATCGTCTAAGTTTTGTGATTGACAATGTTGATGATTATATTATAAAAGTAATGGTCTGAGTTGTGTGATTGACAATGTTGATGATTATATTATAAAAGTAATCGTTTAAGTTTTGTGATGGACGAAGTTGTTGATTATGTTGTAAAAGTAATCGTCTAAGTTTTGTGATGGACGAATTTGGTGATTATGTTGTAAAAGTAATCATCTAAGTTTTGTGATGGACGAAGTTGTTGATTATGTTGTAAAAGTAATCGTCTGTTTTGTGATGGACGAAGTTGTTGATTATGTTGTAAAAGTAATCGTCTGTTTTGTGATGGACGAAGTTGTTGATTATGTTGTAAAAGTAATCGTCTGTTTTGTGATGGACGAAGTTGTTGATTATGTTGTTAAAGAAATCGTCTAAGTTTTGTGATGGACGAAGTTGTTGATTATGTTGTAAAAGTAGTGGTCTGAGTTGTGTGATTGACAATGTTGATGATTATATTATAAAAGTAATCGTTTAAGTTTTGTGATGGACGAAGTTGTTGATTATGTTGTAAAAGTAATCGTCTAAGTTTTGTGATGGACGATGTTGTTAATTATGTTGTTAAAGAAATCGTCTAAGTTTTGTGATGGACGAAGTTGTTGATTATGTTGTAAAAGTAATCGTCTAGGTTTTGTGATGGACGAAGTTGTTGATTATGTTGTAAAAGTAATCGTCTGTTTTGTGATGGACGAAGTTGTTGATTATGTTGTAAAAGTAATCGTCTGTTTTGTGATGGACGAAGTTGTTGATTATGTTGTAAAAGTAATCGTCTACGTTTTGTGATGGACGAAGTTGTTGATTATGTTGTAAAACTAATCGTCTGTTTTGTGATGGACGAAGTTGTTGATTATGTTGTAAAAGTAATCGTCTAAGTTTTGTGATGGACGAAGTTGATGATTATGTTGTAAAAGTAATCGACGTTATCATCATCATTCCCTTGTCACTCCTTATGGAGCATGAAGCCACATATACCGCTGGTCCCTACACAGGAAACCTGCACCAAAACATTGACGTGGTTTTGTGGGCGGTGGATCTTGTAGCAAAGTGATTTACATGATGAGGCTAATCCAGTCTACAGCCAGCTATATCCAATAAGAGCCGGAGTTTTTAGAGAGCTGGCTTCTCGTGGCAAAGTTACCGGGTTCGACACCAGGTTATCTCTAGTCTGTAGAGATGGCTACTGTGTGTATGTGTCGAAACAATGCTTCGAAACAGCATCGAGTCCGAAAGTTTCGACACACAGCCTGCTTGTTGTTTCGACACAGTTTCAGTTCCTGTCTGCCTCGCTGTTTTGCAGAGACACACTGTCTCACCTTCCGTGGGCCTTTGTAAAATTTGAATCAACCGTTCGGAACATTAGTATGGAATATCAAACATGTCATATTTTTCAGGGATGTGTTATGATGACTTGATTTTACAAGTGATATTATTTTTGCTGAGAAGTTATAGACACTGGAAATTGTGTCAGTGCTGCAGTTGTCAATGTTTTAGGCACTATGTTAAAGTTGAAAGTGTCCGTGTGTTCGTATAAATGTAATGGACATTTTATTAGCTCTGCTGATATCTGTGTACTCGGTGTGGATTTGAATCATTGTCTACCAAAACTAGCTTACTCTAGTTTGATATCATGTGTTATTATTACTATTATTATTATTGTTGTTTTTTTATTATTTTCACATATACTGCAGCTATCATCATATCTCCGTTTTATTTCATCATAATGAAGACTTGTGTAAAAATATTGAATGGTGGTCACACGAAATGCCATAGATTTTCACACATGACAGTAGCGCGCAAGTAAAAACAGTTCATGTATAGTAATGTATACTGTCTATTAGAGACTTCTTTCTCCCCGATACGGGCAATAGTGCTGTTGTGCCGTTGTGTCGACACACTGTTTCGACACTCTGTTAAGACACGAAAGGCAATGTCACCACACCTTTTAAAACATAAACCTAGTGAGGGCAGTCATTAACACTTTACAGCCCTACGGCAGTAATACTACTGGACTGCCTTTACCTTTTTTTCTTTAAAGGTTTGAATATTTGCTAAACATTGCCCTAGCCAAGTTCACAGAGCAACACGCGATATTCCAAACATTTCATCTTCCCTGCTTCAGAGCACACAGCAAAATAGAAGACGCGCCAATCCATCGATTTTTTTTTCTTTTTGTCTGGTGCGAGTTGTAGAGTTCAATGGTCTTCATATATCCATCCGCGTTCATTCATGAATCGAAACGAACAATGAAGAAAAAAAAACAGCAACAAAATAAAAACACAACGACATAATAAGTTTGAAACATAAGTTGGATGTTCGCAATCTTACTTTGAACTGAGAACGTTCCCACACAAACACAGGCACATGTTAAAAAAACAGAATGAAAGTCAGTCTGAAGGAAAAACAGCGAATAAAAGATAGACAGGCAGTCACACACAGACATACAGTCACACACAGACAGACAGAAAGGAAGGCAGGAAGGAAGGAAGACAGACAGACAGGCAGGCAGGAAGGAAGGAAGATAGGCAGAGAGAAAGAAAGTAAGACAGTTAGAGAAAAAGAAACATACAAAACTAATGAAATATACCAGCACAGCTTGATTAAAAAAGAACATTACAAAAAAAAAAACCAAAAAAAGTAACTCACACGCCTTTTAAAACATAAGTCAACGGTAAAATAAATGAAGAAATGAATGAATGAACGAATGACAGTACAATGAAAAAAAGTGGAGAAAAAAATGGATAAAAAAGGAAAAAAAAAACATCATCATTTACTTTTGCACTCTTTTGGAGCATAGAGCCAGGAGCCACCATTGTAGCTGATCCGCTTCCATGAAGCTCGCACCAAGCATGCACCAAGCTCGCACCAAGCTTGCACCAAGCTTCCACATGCTCCTACAGAAGTGTTTTGTGTGTTAATTTGCTATACATGATGAGGTTAACGGCCTTGAACAAAATTCCCGAAGGAAACACTATTGTACAAATACAAAAATATATCTTAGAGAGGACGATGTTCAGCAAGATATCAACAGCTTTAGTGTAAAAAAAACAAAGAAAATTCTTTAAAATAAACAGACGTTAAAAGTAAACAAGACATAAACAGTTCTAATGAAATATGAAGTGCACCAGGCATTGAAACTCACAGCAGATCCGTCTTATAAAGAAATGTCTTAGCGAACTAAGTGAAACGTAACAAACAATGACACATTCTCTCCAACTTTTCGGGGAAAGGCGCGCGTTGCACCATGAAATCTAAATCGAATATTCATTTAAAGAACACGCATGCCTAATCATTTTTTATTTCGTACTGCATTGATTATTGACCCTAAGTCATGCTACGTTTCACAACAAAGATTCAATACAATTTAAATCAAATGGAAAAGAATGAAACGACCACAGAAAGTACGAATACAGAAAGCACATATGGCCGTTGTCGTGTGGTGAGTATTGGGGCAACTACGACAGTAGTTTTCGCCAGGAATAGACTATGAGATATTAGGTAGAAGGTCTCTAGAAATTGGCTCGTTAAGAAAGAATAAAGACATATTCGAGATAGGGACAAGAAGAAAGGAATGCGAATGCTTTCCACTAGACAGTGTTTTCTAGTTAATTATGGAAAGAGTTCTGTTTCCCCACGACCTTAGCTTCTGCCCTTAGATCCCGTTAAAGAAAAAGCCACCAACCTCATCCGAGTGTAAATATTTAACACCGACAGCACAAGTGATACATTAACAAACTAGATAATGATCAAACGATTATTGGGTATATTAAGTAAATATCTACACATATGGGGTTAGTAGTGGTTAGAACGTGATGAGGGTAAAAGACGATTCACACAAAACACACAGATGAGATACTAATATTGTAGTTAATTAAGTTGTAGTTAATTAAGAATGAGCTTGTGTAACGCAAAATGATGATGATGTGATATGATACGTGTTACCACAATGGTGAGTAATCTACGCAGTCCATGCGTCTCTAAATGCTTCTTCCGGATAGGATGATTCACATATATGCAAAGAATGTCCCAAGTTGTTGTAAGGTATGTCGAGTGGGTTATCTCTAATTCGAGGACGTTCTGATGAAAACTTTTGTTGTACTGAGAACGTTGACGATATATAGTCCTTCACTAGTTGACAATATCTCTGTAGCGTTGACCAACAGTTAACAGTTGTCGTATGAAAATATCTGTTGTCTAATCTCCGGAGGGTACTGGCCAGACTAGATATCTTCACGAAATGTTCTTGATATGTAGACTCACTACTTTGAGTATATGTAAGCGTGAGTCATAAAATATACTTTGGAGACAGCTTCATAGAATGCGCTTAAGCGTGTGTTGCACTTGGTATAAATATGAGATTCAACTTTTGAGCTCTTTATCTTGACTTCAGATGGTAAGCTTACGATGGTGCTGAACTTGTTATTTTGATAAGTAATCAACTGTGAGCTTTAGATTGACTCATGTAGTAGCTTACGATGGTGCTGAACTTGTTATTTTGATAAGTAATCAACTGTGAGCTTTAGATTGACTCATGTAGTAGCTTTTGATGGATTTGAACTTGATATAACCGTGTATTGAACTTGTGCGCACGTGATATAAGGTGACGAAAAATGCCGTGAGCACCGTCTTAATCGTGGGCGAGATATATTCCTTTTTAATTGAGGAATGAAGGATGTCCTATGGCGAATTCTGGTAGCCAAATGTACGTTTTGATAACTTTTTTTCTGGTTAGACGTCAGACACGTAGCGTGTAGACTCAGACTTCTGATGGACTGAAGATACACAAAAGTCTTCGTAAGTTTTAACACTTAATATCACTGGTTGACTTTCATTTATTCTACTTCTTACTATTGATCCCTATGAGTTCGGTTCTAATGATGTTAAATGAGAGTGTGTGCGCTTGGAAGACGTGATGATGATTTAAAAAGCTAGATGAAGGTGAAGTATGTACTATTAATTACTTCCTATCAGCCTATCATCTTAAGAGGAAAATCTTCTGATTTTATTAATCCGAAGTGGGTTGGGCTATCCGCCACCAACTTTCGCGTTGCCTATCAGAGCAGGATATTGAGCTGGACTAATCTAACTGTCGTGTCATTGTCCCAGCCAAGCTTGCTTTAAAGTTAACAATAGTCCACAGAAATTGTACCATGCCCATGTGTCTGATTGTGATGAAACAAGATGTGTTTCACCAGATTTATCACGAGGCAATGTGGACTTCAAAAGATAATGCCAGGTGGGGGACTCAATCAAAAGAATTTCTTGTATCACCGATGAAAGAACAAATGTTGTTCTCTAGATACCAGTCGCGAGTAATCAATAACGATGAAATAGCAAATGTGGGATGAAAGAGCACAATGTTTGAGAAAATAAAATAAGAATGATGTATGAAAAGGTAGAGCGATAAGGCCTTGGCGCTTGTTTATCACAGCGTCACCAGAACCTTTCCTGAAAAAAAGTCTATAGAGATGCAAATAGCCTCAAGCTGATCACTTTCTTCGAAAATATTCGTAGATGTCTGAGAGTGTAGAAGAAGAAGAACAAGAAGAACAAGAAGACGAAGAAGAACAAGAAGAACAAGAAGAAGAACAAGAAGAACAAGAAGAACAAGAAGAACAAGAACAAGAAGAAGAACAAGAAGAAGAACAAGAAGAACAAGAAGAACAAGAAGACGAAGAAGAACAAGAAGAACAAGAAGAAGAACAAGAAGAACAAGAACAAGAAGAAGAACAAGAAGAAGAAGAACAAGAAGAAGAACAAGAAGAAGAACAAGAAGAACAAGAAGACGAAGAAGAACAAGAAGAACAAGAAGAAGAACAAGACGAACAAGAACAAGAAGAAGAACAAGAAGAAGAACAAGAAGAACAGGAAGAAGAACACGAAGAACGGGAAGAAGAGAAAGAAGAACAAGAAGAAGAAGAACAACAAGAAGAAGAACAAGAAGAACAAAAAGAACAAGAAGAAGAACAAGAAGAACAAGAAGAAGAACAAGAAGAAGAACAACAACAAGAAGAACAAGAAGAAAAGAAAGAACAACAACAAGAAGAAGAACAAGAAGAAGAAGAACAACAACAACAACAACAAGAACAAGAAGAAGAACAACAACAACAACAAGAAGAACAACAACAAGAAGAACAAGAAGAAGAGAAAGAAGAAGAAGACGAAGATGAACAAGAAGAAGAACAAGAAGAAGAACGAACGAACGAACGAACTTTATTTTCAAAGAGTTTAGAATTGGGCACGCAGGCCCGTCCAACATTCTGCCCTTCCTTTCTCTCGTCTTTTATACTGAATCCATTCATTCTCACAAGCACCTTAAATATTACTTAAATAATAAAATTACAAAATAAAATAAAATCCCAACATTGTAACAGTACAATAACAGTTGCACAGATTTATAGTACCTTATCATAATTAATAGTAAACGGGACAAAATTATCTTTAAAACCTACATATGATGTTATATAATTATTTAAGAACATAACTAAATTAGGGTGGCATATAATCTGCACTCATGATGTATTTGAAAAGTCTGTGATTGAATGAATATGGACTAAACGTGTTTTTTTTTTAGGTCGTGTGGGAAGATTATTCCACAGATGAGCAGCAGAAAAAGCTAAACTTTTCTTGAATAAGTCGAGCCTAGGCTTGGGCATGTGTAATTAATTTAAGCGTTGACTGCGTCTTCCGCTGCATTCTAAAATAGGCCACAAATACTTTGGAGCATTCTGTAATAAGATTTTGTGAATAAATTTGGTTTGTTGAAGAGAAAGCGCTTTCTTAGTGGTAATATGTTAAGATATGTATATGGGTCTACACACTGTGTGAGGTTTTTGTCTGAAACTAGACGCACTGCACGTTTTTGTAATGAATATAGTCTTTTAGTCTTTTAGCAGCCATCCCAAAAGTGGGATTTTATAAATATCTATAGGGGACTTAGTGTACTGACTGAGATCAGCTGTAAAGGTATCTGTATCTAATAGGTGTAGTGTTTTACAGATAACCTTACTTGCTGCCACATATTTATACCTCAGTCAGAATTATTCTGGAATGTTGTGATGACTACGTTATATGTCTAGGGTATGTATATGATGAAGTGTAAGTCACAACAACAACAGACAGATAAACAATTTAATTTATTCCACCACACTTGACAACACTGTGACACTCACACACATGAAACATTCTATAAGACTATCTTAAACGAGTCACTGGTAAATTTTCAAATATCAATATGTATTAAGTACTTTTCATTAATATATCTGTGTCCTGATTCAAATACAAAGTGAACCAGGAATCACAATCAATTTCAATTATAAGTTATATACATAGAATTTATCAATATGAATCTTGTAGTGACATATTTTATTAATATTATCATATGTGTGTCAGCTGTGTAGTAGTAATATGAGGTAATACTGGTTTTTTTTTTTTAAGCTATGTTGTTATGTGTCATCATGACTTCACGTGTTTGTTTCTGTTGGAACTAGTATTGGAGATGTTCTCAGCTCCTATCATTAAAACAATTAATTTCCCCTCTTATTTTAATACAATGTCAGTTTAAGGGGGTATACATAATGTTGAGCTCCGCTGGCCACATAGGCTTATCTTTCGTGATGGCGGCAGGAAAAGACTCCTCTGCTCGAGTGCTCCCCTGTGTTCTGGAGACACCTCAATGTTTGCTATATGGACCAAGGAGGATGCTGTCCGCCTCTGGATTCAGCAAAGCTCTGACCAGGTACTGCTCAATAGCTTTAGGACCACAGTCCCTGAAACAAGAAGGTTGTACCTCCTACTTCAGAACTAATTTATACTCTATTTCTACACTGAGCACAATACATAACAAACACTGAGTTCAGAGCGGTAGGCCAACTGCTATCTTCATCTGAAACAATTTTCACCAGTATATTCCTCCCTAATGGTTACTACGCCTCTGCAATTCCAGCATTATTTCTTTCTAGTCAATAATATAGGTGGCAGTGTACTGTTTGGCAATTCCATGCAGTTTTACTTTCCTCCGACACCTTCTGTTCAGGCTGGAGCACTATATATGCTTCACCTCATGTTCGCTACTGAACCACACATATATACAGACATACATTATCAATTTACATTCAATTTTCATTAAAAGATATCAAATATTTCAAGCTTACCACAATTCATGGAAATAATACAGAATTACGTTGACTGGCACTGAATATAACACAATTTCGATCTGCCGATGTCCCAGGCTTTTATTTAGAAAAATTAGGCACTGGTGCTCAACGCACTGATTCTGTAGTAAGTTTATTTGCAAATGTGGTGCTGACCTGACGCCTCTAATTGACTATATTGGCAAGTCTAACCAATCGTGCCATGTCTACCCAATCGTTTGAAAAAAAGTACTCCTACTCCCGTTTCCCCTGACAACGAAAGATAGTATTTATAGCCCGACTAATCGTGTTTAGCCTTACATTTCTTGCGCTCCAATCAAATCGGATTTTACATGGAGACCCATTTCCCGTACAATGGTGGGGTGAAAATCTGTCACTGAGCGATTCTGATTCTAGTGTTGTCTGACATCCCTCAATTGTGTATCGCGCGACGCGTGTTTAGTGTTGCATGTGTCCCTGCTTTCAGCCCTCCCTTCTTTCTATCTTTAGTCCATCTGTCTTTCGTTTTAGGTAACGTAGTGTATAAAAAGACATGAATGGAATTTTAAATCTAGGTCAACTTGCGTATCTCAAGGTTTTTCTTAGACAGGCAGCACATGTTTTATCGTAGAAAGCGGGAATTGAAGCAGTAGGCTTTTACTATCAACGTGAAACGTTACAATTTGCAGACGAAGTAGAAAACAAGGGGAATTTCGAGTACAGTCATTGTGACAGCACTGTTCTTTACCATTCTTCTTTCCTTTTATTAAATTTATTTGTTAGGCTTTACATTTACCTTTTAATTTATATATGTAGATTAGAATTTCTCACGACAAATCCTCCCCACTTAAAACAGACGTTATATGTCAGTCTATAATTCTATATACACATAGAGAAATTTATTATTATTCCTGGGTTTTAGGGTGATTCTCATCACACGGATGGCGGCTTAAAAAATCCGCTCCCAGATTTGTTTTTCCACTTATATACTCTATGCTAAACTCAAATGGCTGCATCAATAAAGACCAACGGAGTAATCTAGAATTCTCATGTCTAGCCTGTGCTAGAAACGACAAAGGTTTGTGATCCGTTTGCAACTTAAATGCCTTCCCATACAGATAAATATTGAATTTCTTTATCGCCCATATTACTGCAAGACATTCTTTTTCGCTAGTTGAGTAGTTGGTTTCAGCTTTATTCAACTTTCTGCTAGCATATGCCACTGGGCTTAATTCCCCATCCAATGCATCTGATCTCTGTAGCAGAGTTGCACCTAACCCAATATTACTGGCATCCGTCCTTACAATGAATTCTTGACTTAAGTCAGGTAATTTCAAAATAGGTTTGCTTGTTAGCTTTTCCTTCAATTCCTGGTAAGCCATTTCACATTGTGGTGTCCATGTAATTCGATCTGGATTTCCCTTACGTGTCAAATCAGTTAACGGTGCACATATGGAATTAAAGTTTTTGATATACTTTTGGTAGAAACCACATAATGAGACAAAGGATCTCACGTCTTTCTTGGTTTGTGGTCTCGGGGCTTTCTTTAGTTTCTCTAAATTCTTTGGGTCAGGGGTCATGTTTCCCTGATAAACTGTGTGTCCCAAGAATTCCAATTCTTTACATCCAACGCAACATTTGGTTGGTCGGGCTGTTAAATTCGCTTCCCTAAGTCGATTAAACAGCATGTTCAGAGAGTCAATGTGTTCCTCAAATGTTTCTGTTGCTATAAGGATATCATCCATGAAATTTGTGATACATGGATTATTCAGAGGGTCCAATAATTTTCTCATCATCCTAGAGAAGACACTAGGCGCATTCTTCAATCCAAATGGCAATCTATTAAACTCATAGTGTCCTTCTGAGGTACTAAAAGCTAGGTATGGTCTAACCTCAGGCTTTACTGGAATCTGATAGTATCCTTTACTCAGATCCACTTTTGAGAAATATTTAGCTTTATTTAGTCTGGCAAACAGCTGATTTGTATCCGGCAATGGATCCACCTGTCCTTCTGTAATAGCATTCAGTCTCCTGTAATCTATACAGAGTCTATGTTCTCCAGAGGGCTTCCTTAAGAGTACAACACCGGAACTATACGAAGATTCACTGTGTGAAATAATTCCTTCCTTCAACAAATAGTCTATCTCTTCCTTCAAAGCTGTCTCCTTAGCAAAAGGAATCGAATATGGTTTCATACAGACAGGTGTGGGGTCTATCAGTTTCATATCATATTCCAATAAGTTTGTATGCCCAGGTCGGTCTGTTAACACCTCTGTATGGGTATCTAATACCTGTTGCACTCTCTCTTTCTGAGTTTTTGTTAAATGTGTACTGATTTTCACCTGTGCTGCTGTCTCACAGGGGTGTAATGGATATTCAAATGATGAAAGTGGTTCCTTTTTCATCTCCATGGCAATAGACAAGGTCAACAAGTGTGTCTCTTCCTGATGTTCTCGTTCCAAATATTTCTTCAGGAGATTCACATGATAGATTTTTTCTTTCCCCTTCTTATCTATCTTATAATTTGTTCTAGACACCTTCTCTAGAACTGTATATGAACCTTGCCATCCAATTTGTAACTTATTCTGACTACCAGGTAGAAGAAGCAGTACCTTGTCTCCCACAGCCAAATCTCTGTCTTTCGCCTTCCGGTTATAATAGGCAGCATGTTTCTTCCTGGCTTGTTTGAAATTTTCATTGGCAAGTTTCCAGCCAGTTTTTAAACGAGTGGTCAGCTCATTCACATATTGGTATGAGGATGTAATATTTTCCTCTGCTTTTTCATCCGTTTACGTTCTTAACAGAGCTTCGAGTGGACCTTTTATTGGCCTTCCAAACAATAATGTTGCCGGGGCCATACCGGTTGAGCTATGGGGTACCTCCCGATACGCAAAGAGGGCGGCGGGCAGGTACTGGTCCCATGTATCTGGTTTTTCGTGTGCCAACTTTCTCAGGATCGACATCAACGTGCCATTAAATCTTTCCACTTGGCCGTTCCCTTGGGGATGGTACACACTACAATGGAAGTGTTTGGTCTGGAAGATCCTGAAAACTTCTTCAGTTAGTTTCCCCTTGAACTGAGAGCGATTATCAGTCAAGATTTGATTGGGAAAGCCTAACCTTGTGAAAATTGTGAGTAATGCCTCTGCCACATGTTTAGAATCAATCGATGACAGGGCTACCGCCTCTCCATACATAGAACAAGTGTCCACCAGAGTCAGAATGTAGCTGTTCCTTCTCTTGGTTCGGGTGAGAGGTCCCACAAGATCCACGGCAACTCTCTCAAAGGGTGTTCCCACTATGGGCATTTCCCCCAGAGTTGCTGGTGCAGTCCAATGTTTAGGTGCTACTCGTTGGCACTCTGGACAGGATTTTACATATCGTTTGATATCTTCAGTTATTCCTGGCCAGAAATAGTGACAAGCTATACGCTGTCCGGTTGCGCTGATCCCCATATGACCACTGAAGGGAATCGCATGCCCTAGTTCCAACACTTTAGTCCTATATGAAGTGGGAAGGACCAGCTGTCCGTGACCATTGGATTCAGATCCAGCCTTCCTATATATCAGCTTGTTCTTCATATAAAACTCTCCCTTGCCTGGAGGTGTATGAGATTTTGGCAACTTTTTGAAACACGGCTTGAGTGTTTTGTCCTCAGCCTGTGCCTTCCTCATCTCATCTGGATGAGTATTTATTGGATTATCCTCCTCCTTTTTAGACTGTGATCTGGTCTGCACTGTTGCCAATATCACAGGTCTCTTGGGATTCCCCAAGAAGACATATCTACACCCCAATATCAGAGGGTAGATTGGCTCATTTATCACTGCTGCTTTTATGATTCCTTCCACATATCGCGTTTTCACCTTTATCCGGGCGACGGGAAGTGTCATGGTAGCTACATCCTTGGTTGCAGTTTGAATCTCCACTGTTTCTGTGGTGTATTGATCGGCCTGCACCAGGTGAGAACTCACAACGGAATCGTAATCTAAACCGGTATCATATAAACACCTTATAGTGACACCATTACAGATGACATCTTCACACACTGGGGGATGGTATGGTTCCTGTAGTTCTGCAGGTTTGACCTTTTTTTTCCTTTTTCCCAGATGTCATAGCAGCACAATGAGGAGGTTTCCTTCTACAATGGTCAGTGTCATGATTGTTCATCTTACAATTTTTACACCACCTTTTTCCTTGGTTGAAAGATTTTCTTTCATCATATTTCCTGTCATCGAATTGTGGGGTTTTATTTTTATTGTCATACCGTGGCCTATCAAACTGGTGCTTACCTTTGTTTTGATCCCTAGGATCAAATTTATTAAAGTTCTGTGGTGCCCTAAAGTTATCCACCTGTTTCTTTTTATTACCTGTTACCTCTGCTTGAGCTGCTTGATACCTTTCAGCAACATTTAGCAACTCACCCAGCCTCTCTGCACCTTGTTCCATGAGAAACTTTCTCAGGTCTGGAGCCATGGACTCTCTTAATTGTTCTATAAGGATCATTTCCTTAAGATCTTGGGTTTTCCCCAGAGAGGTCCATTTCTCCAAGTATGTCTCTATTCGTGCAGAGAACTGGTGATAGGTTTCACCTGACAGTAGTTTAGCATTCCTAAATTTTTTCCTATAAAACTCTGCGTTCTTTTCATATCTTAACAAAAGAGCCTGCTTTAGCATGTCATAATTTTCCTGATCACCTCTGCTCATTTTAGCAAAAACTTCATAAGCTGCCCCACGAAGACCTTGAGATAACTTTAAGCTCCACCTTTCTCTCTCTAACCCATATGTGGTAGCCAATAGTTCATATCTATTTAGATAGCTCTCAATATCATCGTCTTTCTCAACGAAATGATCTAAATGAAAATTCATAGCTGAGGTTGAGGCTCCTTGGCTAGCAGTGGCATCAGAGGTAAAGGGACTGGCACCATTTCAGGAGCATGGCCTTGAAACTCAAACTCCCTTAGTCGTAACTCATGTTCCCTTTGTAATCTTTTATCTTCTGCTTCCCTTTCTGCAGCTAATCGCTTGTCTTCCCTTTCTGCAGCCAATTTCTTCTCTTCCCTTTCTGCAGCTAATTTCTTCTCTTCCCTTTCTGCAGCCTGTCTTCTTTCCTCTGCTTCCAATGCTTTAGCCTCTTTGTCAGCCTCAATCTGCAACCTCTTAATTTCTTTTTCAGCCTCTAACTTTCTTTCGGCCTCTTTTTCTAATCTTCTTTCTTCCCGTTCAATATATTTGTCACATTCAGCCGTGACATAAGCAATCATAATTTGTCCGTCCATTCCTAACTCTTTCGCAGTCTGTACAGCAGCAGATCGAAATTTTGCCAAGTCGGCCATTGTCTAACATATAAATGTAAACAATTCAATCTATCAATAATTATCTAAGGACACTACAGGCACTGAGAGCTCAACGTTATTTATTTTCACCCAAGGATACTTTTTAATTCTTATTATTCCCTGAAGTGAATTACCCCCAATATTTTTAATAGGGAAAGATTCAAAATCCCGAGAGCGAGACCCCAATATATGTGGTAAAGTGGGATTTTATAAATATCTATAGGGGACTTAGTGTACTGACTGAGATCAGCTGTGAAGCTATCTGTATCTAATAGGTGTAGTGTTTTACAGATAACCTTACTTGCTGCCACATATTTATACCTCAGTCAGAATTATTCTGGAATATTGTGATGACTACGTTATATGTCTAGGGTATGTATATGATGAAGTGTAAGTCACAACAACAACAGACAGATAAACAATTTAATTTATTCCACCACACTTGACAACACTGTGACACTCACACACATGAAACATTCTATAAGACTATCTTAAACGAGTCACTGGTAAATTTTCAAATATCAATATGTATTAAGTACTTTTCATTAATATATATGTGTCCTGATTCAAATACACAGTGAACCAGGAATCACAATCAATTTCAATTATAAGTTATATATATAGAATTTATCAATATGAATCTTGTAGTGACATATTTTATTAATATTATCATATGTGTGTCAGTTGTGTAGTAGTAATATGAGGTAATACTGGTTTTGTTTTGTTTTTTTTAAGCTATGTTGTTATGTGTCATCATGACTTCACGCGTTTGTTTCTGTTGGAACTAGTATTGGAGATGTTCTCAGTTCCTTTCATTAAAACAATTAATTTCCCCTCTTATTTTAATACAATGTCAGTTTAAGGGGGTATACATAATGTTGAGCTCCGCTGGCCACATAGGCTTATCTTTCGTGATGGCGGCAGGAAAAGACTCCTCTGCTCGAGTGCTCCCCTGTGTTCTGGAGACACCTCACTGTTTGCTATATGGACCAAGGAGGATGCTGTCCGCCTCTGGATTCAGCAAAGCTCTGACCAGGTACTGCTCAATAGCTTTAGGACCACAGTCCCTGAAACAAGAAGGTTGTACCTCCTACTTCAGAACTAATTTATACTCTATTTCTACACTGAGCACAATACATAACAAACACTGAGTTCAGAGCGGTAGGCCAACTGCTATCTTCATCTGAAACAATTTTCACCAGTATATTCCTCCCTAATGGTTACTACGCCTCTGCAATTCCAGCATTATTTCTTTCTAGTCAATAATATAGGTGGCAGTGTACTGTTTGGCAATTCCATGCAGTTTTACTTTCCTCCGACACCTTCTGTTCAGGTTGGAGCACTATATATATGCTTCACCTCATGTTCGCTACTGAACCACACATATATACAGACATACATTATCAATTTACATTCAATTTTCATTAAAAGATATCAAATATTTCAAGCTTACCACAATTCATGGAAATAATACAGAATTACGTTGACTGGCACTGAATATAACACAATTTCGATCTGCCGATGTCCCAGGCTTTTATTTAGAAAAATTAGGCACTGGTGCTCAACGCACTGATTCTGTAGTAAGTTTATTTGCAAATGTGGTGCTGACCTGACGCCTCTAATTGACTATATTGGCAAGTCTAACCAATCGTGCCATGTCTACCCAATCGTTTGAAAAAAAGTACTCCTACTCCCGTTTCCCCTGACAACGAAAGATAGTATTTATAACCCGACTAATCGTGTTTAGCCTTACATTTCTTGCGCTCCAATCAAATCGGATTTTACATGGAGACCCATTTCCCGTACAATGGTGGGGTGAAAATCTGTCACTGAGCGATTCTGATTCTAGTGTTGTCTGACATCCCTCACTATTTCTTTTGGCTATAATTTGGTAATTCCTAGACTATTTGCGTAACGTTTAACATATTATTTGTCAGCTAGTCCTAAGGAACCCAAATATACAAATTTAAAGGAGCTAAGTGGCTGCGTTCAAAATCTGCACTTTCCTCTACCTCCTGTTTACTTCGAATACGATGTGGTGTCTGGGTACTGTAATGTTTTCAAACGTAAACCAGTATAATGTCATGTTTTCTAATAAGCGTTTTTCAGGATTTTAAAACCTAACTCTGGTATGGGTAGTGTTTTTTATCACTGTCGATTTGAAAAAAAGCTAGTGCTTGTGGCCTTACACGCGTGATGGCAGCAATTGTGTATCGCGCGACGCGTGTTTAGTGTTGCATGTGTCCCTGCTTTCAGCCCTCCCTTCTTTCTATCTTTAGTCCATCTGTCTTTCGTTTTAGGTAACGTAGTGTATAAAAAGACATGAATGGAATTTTAAATCTAGGTCAACTTGCGTATCTCAAGGTTTTTCTTAGACAGGCAGCACATGTTTTATCGTAGAAAGCGGGAATTGAAGCAGTAGGCTTTTACTATCAACGTGAAACGTTACAATTTGCAGACGAAGTAGAAAACAAGGGGAATTTCGAGTACAGTCATTGTGACAGCACTGTTCTTTACCATTCTTCTTTCCTTTTATTAAGTTTATTTGTTTGGCTTTACATTTACGTTTTAATTTATATATGTGGATTAGAATTTCTCACGACAACAAGAAGTTATTGTACCACAATACTTGTTGTCTGTCTGACAGGAATGATTTAAGTAATGTCACTAGTTTAAAGTTAACTTTCATTGTTTCTAATTTCCTTATTAAAACAGTGTGATCTAACATATCAAATGCTTTCCTAAAGTCTACAAAGATTGCTCCACATATGTTATCGTTATTGATGTTTAGGTGCAAGTTGTCTAGAAGAGAAAGAAGAAGAAGGCGAAGAAGAAGGCGAAGAAGAACAAGAAGAAGAACAAGAACAACAAGAACAACAACAAGAAGAACAAGAAGAAGAGAAA
Source organism: Oreohelix idahoensis (assembly GCA_024509875.1). Classification (NCBI taxonomy): domain Eukaryota; kingdom Metazoa; phylum Mollusca; class Gastropoda; order Stylommatophora; family Oreohelicidae; genus Oreohelix; species Oreohelix idahoensis. Next base: position 92,243 of record JAMPIV010005052.1, on the reverse strand, counting down.
GAAGAAGAAGAACAACAAGAAGAAGGCCAACCACAGAAGAAAGAAGGCCGTCATCGGAACATGCGACAGAAAGAACACAACATAATTGATTCCCGTTATTTTGACAGTTTTTACTTGCTGGTTGTTCAAGATTGAATCGGACGATAACGGTTTCCGTCAAACCAAACATGCGATGAATACAGTGAATTCAGTTGTTGCTGTGACAACTTTCAGCATAATGGTGTGTATACTTTTGTATTCCCACTCTCCATGACAGATTTAGTTCACAGCCGCACGTCTTAATTGATGTGGTATCGTGATAAAGATATCAGGCCACACATATTGAACGCACTTATTTAAATGCCATTATAATTGTTAGAAAAAAAGAGTAACATTTTACATATATAGTTAATGAGAGTTACATAGGTTACAAAAAAGTGAAAACGAGCTAAACATGGGGCAGGTGAAAAGAGTATGTAAACTGAAAACTTTTACAGGTAAAAGCGCAAAAATTACACGACAGCAACAAGCATGGTAAGCTAGCTTCACAATAAGTAAGACAACAAACAAAAAATATACTGGGTGATGACTATACACTATCAGTGTTGTGGTGTGATGGCTGTAAACTAGAAGTATTGTAGTGAAGTGGTCTGATTCCCAACACGTCATTCTGAGTAACTCTGACCAAAACCGCGCGCCATACTTTGTGAGAACTGCATGATACACGGACCAATCAGATGGTACCTTTATGCAGTGTTTACTAAAGCATTAGGCCGTCAAAATGGCCAGTCCAAATTTGTGCAACCAAGTGGAAAATGATATTTAATTACAGCGTTATGAAAGAAGTACCACCTGGAAGAGGTCATTAATGCAATACTGGGAATGTTGCCCTACACGTCTATGCAGAGACGTCCACGAATAGTACTGTAGGAAAGGAGAAATCTGTGGTTGAATGCATCGAGACCTCAGGTTAGTCCATAATTTTGCTGTTTAGAGTACGCATAGAATAAAATGCACTTAGGAAAGTAAAAGACAATTATATAGGAAGTTAAAAGATAAGACAGAGCGTATTTTAAGCATCAGATGAATAAATTCGCTCCAGGAATAACGTAGATAAATGGAATCTTAGTTTTCCTGATTTGTACACATAGGCAGATTTTACATACATTTTCGGAACGCAAAACACACGGTGGGTAGTAAACTCCCTCTGGCGTCCGCCTTTGTTATATATATAGAACGTGCCCTAAATAGAAAATCAGGCTATAAGAATTCAAAAATACAGTGAGCATCAGCGTGGTAATGCAGATTGCATTTGCCGTTTGTATCCGATGAGCAGACTAACAGATACCCATGAACAGCTCGACTGTATGTGCCTGAGGGTAAGAAAGAATTTATATATGTATATAAATATATGTAGTCCTATTGATTAATTACAGTGTGTGTTAGGAAATGTGTAGATGTGTTTTGAACCACCGTGTAATTTCTGGAGGCAAAACAATGCCAAGATATATATTCAAATAATTGAGAATGGTGGCAAAAGTGTGTCTGTAGATTTAGAAAAGCATTTAAAGAATTATTTCTTGACGGAAGGGACCACACACCAGGAACGTAAGGAAGGATGAAAGCGATTGTTTTACGGGATTGTTTAAGCTATTACTTAGTATTTTATACAAGACCTAATCATTGTATGGAAGCGGATCATGGACAAATGGCTCTAACTAAGGATTTAGAGGAAAACTATAGTCACAGTGAACTGGATTTGGTTATTACTGTTATAATATGTCCTGTGCATCTGCTAGCACACTGTCTGAAACTCTCTATCATCCCCAACCTTTGTAATAGTGGGGTAGTGATGGACAATATAGGGGTTACATTTACTGTGTTTCATGTTATATCCTGTCAATCCAACTACTCATAAAAGAGTCAACCACTACTGAAGGAACTACTGGTGCAAGCGCCTTTTGAGTTCAGAGGGCCAGGCATCAAGTACCTACAGCCTGGAGGAAGTTCAACTAAATTTTCCTTCCAGGACAAGAGTGGAACCAGCTTCATTCTAACAGATGAGTTGCAAAACAAGGCAACTGTAGAGTGTCCGACTCACACCACAATTATAGACAATACGAGTTAATGATGACACCTGTTTGGGCATAATTAAAGCCAGTGTAGACAATCATTCATTAACTGTGAGAGTAGATGAGTTTAAAGAGATAAATCTTATACAACCAGAAGGAGTCCAACGAAGCAAGAACCTTCTACACATTTAGAGACCTTTTAATTCGTTGGAACAATTTTTTTAGGTTTTATTTATTTACTGTTATAATTGAATTTGATTTCATTGAGAGCTTTTCAAGCAGAAAAGAAAAACCTGTAAAAAAAGTAAATATTTACCAGCAGACTTACTTAAATTATTTAAGTTCCAGGTCTTGTTGGTAGATAAATTAGTTAATACCCCTAGCAGAGCTAATACTATAATCAGAGGAGGATCTGAAGAGGGGCCCGTAGGAACTTAGAGTAATATATTATCATCTTCTCTAGGGACTTATACAGCTTGATCCTACCTTTGATATCTATACACCCTTACTCTTTTCAGAGAAGGGGGTATTACTTATAAGACCAGACTCTTATCTGGCACTATCCTGGTATCACCTGATACAACTTTGTGTCCAGGATATCTTATAATTTCAATAACACCAACTCTCTCGTGACAAGTATATTGAGTAACTACTGTAAACTAACAGTGTGTTGAGTGACCGCGGTAATCTATGAGTATACTGAGTGAATGCGGTAAGCTAGCAGTATACTGAGTGAATACCGTAAGCTAGCAGTATGCTGAGTGAATGCGGTAAGCTATCAGTATGCTGGGTGAGTGCGGTAAGCTAGCAGTATGCTGAGTGAATGTGTTAAGCTAGCAGTATGCTAAGGGAATGCGGTAAGCTAGCAGTATGCTGGTTGAATGCGGTAAGCAAGCAGTATGCCAAGTGAATGCGGTAAGCTAGCAGTATGCTGGGTGAATGCGGTAAGCTAGCAGTATGCTGAGTGAATGCGGTAATCTACCAGTATGCTGAGTGAATACGGTAAGCTAGCAGTATACTGATAGAATACGGTAAGCTAGCAGTATACTGAGTGAATGCGGTAATCTAGAAGTATGTTGAGTGAATGCGGTAAGCTGCCAGTATGCTGAATGAATGTGGTAATCTAGCAGTATGTTGTGTGAATGCGGTAAGCTAACAGTATGCTGGGTGAATGCGGTAAGCTAGCAGTATGCTGAGTGAATGCGGTAATCTAGCAGTATGCTGGGTGAATGCGGTAAGCCAGCAGTATGCTGAGTGAATGCGGTAAGCTAGAAGTATACTGGGTGAATGCGGTAAGCTAGCGGTATACTGAGTGATTGCGATAAAGTAATAGTATACTGAGTGATTGTGGTAAACTATAGTATACTGGGTGATTGCAGTAAACTAATAGTATACTGAGTGATTGCGGTAAACTAATGGTATACTGAGTGATTGCGGTAAACTAATAGTATACTGAGTGATTGCGGTAAGCTAATAGTATACTGGGTGATTGCCGTAAACTAATAGTATACTGGGTGATTGCGGTAAACTAATAGTATACTAAGTGATTGCGGTAAACTAATAGTATACTTAGTGATTGCGGTAAACTAATAGTATACTGAGTGAATGCGGTATGGTAGCAGTATACTGAGTGATTGCGGTAAACTTGCAGTATGTTGAGTGATTGAGGTAAACTAACATTATGTTGAGTGGTTGCGGTAAACTAGCAGTATGTCACGGAATTTTGGGTTCGATCCCGTTTCCACTACGGCAGTACTCGTTTTTAATTGAAGTGAGGACTGATTACGTGCTTTTCAATGGTCGGCACCTTTTTCTTTCTCTGCTATGTAACAGATATTTGATATTGTCAAATCATTTAACACTCCTTTTTGGTGATAATTCGTAACAGTCACTCTGCGCTTCACAGCTTTGCGGAGATTAACGCAGGTAAACCCATATGGACCTGGTCAGTTTGCGCATAGTTTTGTTTGTCCAAGCAGTGCCAGGTGATAAAATTACTCGAGAACAGACGGATTTTGTGTGCACAGGGACGGATAAAGATGAGTATACTGAGTATACTTGTCTGTGCGACATATTTTGGACAGACATGAATGACTTAATCGTTTCCCGTCTACCTGTTTCCGAACAGATTACTTTAGATAAAAGTAAGATGTTGTATTTGTAGGCATTTGCAGAGAAGGCAATCGGATGTTTTATTGCCATATATGGGAGAGGTGACCTCTGCATTACTCGCAGAATTTTACCTACGTGGAAAGAATTTTGAATTACCCCACAAAACACGCATGTTTGAAACGATTGGAGCCCTGCTTTGCATCGTATCAAACAAATGCGGGGGGAAGACAGGGTCATATAACCTGACGAGTTTAAAGTCTAGTTCACTATGAGAATCGCTTGTCAAGACGACCACCAGACTGCCAGAGTTAGAATCAGAATTCCATTTATCAGACCGGACTTTGTTGGAGCACTTTAAAGACAACTCATTTTAATAAGGAAAACCGGGATCTGAGGAAACTGAAAACACGGAGTCATAGTAGGAATTTATTGTTAAATTAACGATCCCCAAGAACACGTGAAAAAAATGCATTTCCTAGTGCCTTAACCTACAAACAGTCTGTGCGCCAAGAATGGCGTAAGTTGTACGTTTTACATTTTAACGCATTTCATTACTAACATGTTAACTAATATGTATATATTGCCATGTGAATATTAATATGTGAAAAGTGCATATAGAATGATGATTTCTTGAACCACCACTGCAAGGGCTGATGACTGCTTTATTGCAAGTTTCCTAAAGAGAACTAAAAGCATAGGTAGTCCCAAGTTCCATATGGAGCAGGGAGGGAATAATGAAAGAAATGATGTACATTATAATTATAATGTTTACAATTACAAACCAGTGTAAATGTCTATGTAAACATATTCACTTTAAAAATAATGAAAGTTTTCAAGCTTTTCAACTAGTGTAGTTGTAAATGAAAACATATTCAATCTATATTGTGAACATTTTTCAACCAGTGTAGATGTAACTGAAAACATACTCAATCTATATTGTGAACATTTTTCAATCAGTGGAGATGTAAATGTAAGGAAAGTTTTCTCTCGAGGGATTAAGCTTAATCCTCATCGAGGGCAAATTATGAGGTAGATGGGATAGTAGGAATAGGAAGATGGGGACACATAATTATGTGTCGGGAAACTCAATTCTCAGAGCGAATCGTTTCAATGCTTTTACCATACTTGTTGGTGGTACCCGTTGAGAGTACTATCTCTGGAACAAGAAGGTTACAAGTGTCCTGTAGTCGAAGCTAGATACCATCATCAGACGGGGCTTTAAGACGAGGGACTAACTTCGTAGACACTCCCTGACACTTCTGGGAATGTGCTGCGCCCTACAACCTTGACCAGCGCCGAGCGTGATCAGCAATACAGTTTACTGTGACGTATATTGGAAAGACAGCCTACAGTAATTTTACAGGTTTGTGACCTCGTAGCGTCCTATGATTTGCTAGCAAAACCATGCATTTACAGTCTGTGTTTACTCACTTTTAGTCTTACCTCTTTTTTCTGTGTTTAACACGAGCTAACACAATGTTTTCAAACTTTCGTGACCTCCCAGTCATAACAGGAAGCGAATCAGGTTCGTTTACCTAGTTTTCTCACTCGAGTTTATCTGTCAATCATACGATACCTGACAGACCGCACATGAAGAATCAAAGATCCTTTGAAGTTCGTACACACCGGGAAGGCAGACAAAACCCCTGGCTCTTTGATCTCAGAAGCGGGCATTCGTACAGAGAAAATCTTCGAGAGACCCGTTCGAGAGACGTAAGAATTCTTCTGATGTCGATTAGCAGCGCTCGACGGAAGACAGGCGTAAAGCTTTATCTGCGGAACTCATGTTTCTGATTCTCCGGTATACACAGTAGTGGGAAAAGTAACATCATCTATAGATCAGAGAAACATAATGATATATAAACTGTGTTTTCTTAAACCTGCTATCAGTTGTCACTCAGAATTGTTGGATAGTCTAAGCACGCAGTTCTAGAACCATTTCGCTAAATGTATTAAAAGCATTCGTGGGGATCTTTCATTCTAAACTATCAGACGCCGACAACTTAATATTATTAAAGACAAGCGATACATTGTGTAAGGGCGCATGTATATATCATTAAATAATAATTGACATTATACGCTGATCATTAAAAGCGCGAGAAAAAGGGCGGGGAGAGTGCATACCTCCATCCGACCTGAAATCTCAGCTCTAACGAAAGCTGACCGTATAGGCATAAAGGAAAAGACCTGTGTCGTTTAAATTTAATCAGGACTGACGGAGTGAATAAGAGATCGTCTTTTCCCCGTCTGTGTAATAAAGGTAAAGGATCCCGTTACACACCCACTGAGGCATAATGGGAATATGGTGCTAGGCCCATATTTTCTCGACCGTCGGCACATTAGGGGGTGATGTGGTCAGCATATATAGAATAGTAGCATTTGTCTATAAATGTTTTTTATTCCTAGCAGACCTGATGAAGGGCGTCCAGCGGTCTTTTCTTCATTTACGGATTGTTAATGTTGTCTTTTCTTGGCTTGTGCATCACCAATTTCATTTGTAAGCAAGGACATGCCAAAGATACATGAGAAACATTTTAACTTGTAAATTTAACTGCACTTAAAAAACCAAGCGATAATTTTCCAATTTTACTAGCCCACTGGGGTATACAAAAGAACACTTATCCTCCCAACTTCTGACAGTCGTATTAAGAGGATTTATCCAGAAAGTTACGATGTTTCAGAATCGGCACTCTCCATAGAGTCAGCCGATAGGATTATCATCATCATCATTTGTAACATTTTTAGCAACCAGATGTTTCCCAATACTGGAAGTATTTTCCTTTTTTCTTTTAACTGTGAACCTCAAGAGCACGTTTCGCTACACTAACTATTCGCGGTGACATTTTGTTCATCCAGGGAAAATTAAAAATCCAGATTCGGCGTTCACCTCGTTAGTCTTGACTTGTTAGAGAATGGACTGGGGCCAATTTGGGAAATAAAACCTGGCAATTTTTATATTCAGGATAATTGTTTTTCCAAGGGATATCACCAAGAGTAGGTAAGCGTGATTGAGTGGCCACTGTATGAAAGAGAGAGTGAATCTTTTTTCTTTGTTACAGGAACTTTACCAACATTGGATTTTGCTAAACTTGTTTACTTTACTGGGTAGCATATAGTAGGAACTTGTTTCTTTACTGTCTATTCTGTAACATAGTGCTAACCTTTGACCTTTGGGTTATTAACTCTTTGGGTTCTTTTATCCATAGGGGGAGGGCACATTTATTCTGCTATTTTCATATGTATGTAAATCTGATTTTATTTTGATCTTTCTTTAGATGTTTGATGTTGTCAAGTTTAAATGATAATAAACAACAAAAGAAACTTAACTTTGTGTGTTGGTCAAACCCATACCCAATTAATTGTAGTTTTTCACGTTTGTGTGTCTTGTTGTCACATAGCTGTGTGTGTGTGTAGTTAAACTTATATTTATATGTATTAATATAATCAGCAACAGGCCGAAAAATTCAAAAGACTAACAGACCACCGAATGTGCCATAGAATAAATGCTCTTAGAAGGCAAAGACTCAAACGAAGCAATTTTGTAGAATCAACCAAACCACAAATGAGAGCAGTATCCATAGATGAAATATCCACTGTTAAACCCATCTACACTGCACACAAGCTTCCAGTTTGGAAACAAAGTCGTTTCTCTAAATTGATAGAAAACATTCCTGGAATTGAAAGAAAAAAGAGCAAAACTGCAACAGATAGAAAATCCATAGCGTCAAAATACATAGAGAAACATTACCCACACAACACCTGGACCCATCCATACACAGATGGATCAGCAACAAATGAGGAGGCAAAGAGTTTTATCAGAATCAGATACAGAAACAAATGGAATGTTGAACATCCAGGGCACACACAGAATGATGCTTACTACTAGCTCCACAGAAGAGAACAAGTGGTAATCTTCAGACTCCGCACTGGCCACAACAGATTGCGATACCATCTATTCCACAAGCTACAGATAGGAACTACCGATCAGTGTAATTGTGGCACTGATAAAATGACTGCTGAACATCTGCTTCAAAGTTGCCCCTTATATGTGGTACAGAGAAAGTGCAAATGGCCGACGCCAGCTCCTTTCGTGGAAAAGCTTTACGGGGATTCAAATAGCCTCAAACTGACTACTGCTTTCTTTGAGAACATTCAAGTGGACGTCTGAGATTGTACGAAGAAGAAGAAGAAAAAATATGTATGAGGAGGGCAAGATTGTCATGTACTAAATTATAGTCGTATAGATTTGCTGGACTAGAGAAACTTACTCATTCCAGAGACATATCTTCTCCTTAAGCTATTCACCCGTGAAAATCTATTTCTCACACCTTTTTCTCACGTACTTATCACCATCCACTCTACTCAGACGGGACAAAAATAACTCAAAACCTATCGGTACGACAGAATGGGTGCTCGTGTCCAGGATTTGATCTAAGTCTGAGTGTACATTAATGACTAACGTCTGCTATTGTATCTTAGTCTAACTCTAGATAGAGTGTGTTGTGCGTCCTGGGTTGTGAGTAAATAATAGTAATAATAATTATCCCGTAGACAACGTTCTTATTTACTGGGTTCTGACCACACAAATTAGAAATATGTTTCTTTCCACAGCATCTTATAGTTTACATACAGTTTGATTTTGATGGTGATCTTTGTTGGAGATATGATATATAATAATTTTTGTACAAAAAAGACCGCTGGTACGCGGGATTGTTTAACAATCACAATTTTATTGGAGCAGTGGGGCCTGAACATAGCAAAGGAAGTACATTGGGCAGTCGCCAAGTTACTCGCCTTCCCTAGCTCCAAACTGACTCCAGGTGTGGGTGAGCGTGGTGGAATTATATTAAGGAAATTATTTTTTTCCCTTAATATTAAAATTTTTTTTCCACAGTAGTAATAGTAGATTTACAGTTTTAGCCTGATCTACCATCTCTATGGTTTATGTCGTCTGCGTTATGAGCGTTTTTGCCAGTTAACAGCAGTGATAGATTAGACAACTGAGTAACAGGGAGGAGGAAACACAGTAAAAACAGACATTTTTTTAAAATTTCTCTTAATTGGGTAGGAAGCAGTGTATCCGTTTCTTCTTTCTTTCTCGGGTAATTCGCAGTCAGTTATTTGCCATGGCTGTGCGTGCAAAACTTAGAACAATGCTAAGAGAGGAAGCAAAAGAAACAGGATTACAAGGAGAAGAGTTGCTAGCTTTTGTAAACGACGAACTATCCAAAAAATGAGGCAGAGAAGAAGGAAGCAGAAGCTAGAGAGAAAGAAAGAGAAGCTAGAGAGAAGAAGGAAGCATAAGCTAGGGAGAAAGAGAAAGAAGCTAGGGAGAAAAAGAAAGAAGAGCGGCAATTGGAAAGTAAGAAAATTGAGGCGGAAATTGAAGCTCGCAGGGCGAATGAACGAGAGAAAGAGAGACAACATGAGGAAAGAGAGAGAGAGAGAGAGAGAGAGAGAGAGAGAGAGAGAGAGAGAGAGAGAGACAACATATTGAAAGAGAGAATGACAAACGACGTCAGCACGAATTCATGCTTAACACTTTAGAGGTCCAAAGTCGTGGTGCAGCCTCTAGCTCCAGCAACGGAGAGTCTTCGTTACCTCAATCACCCTCAGCTGACTACTCAAATAGCCAGTCTTTCCAATTAGCTGCTATGTCTTTTGCCCTAGAATCCTTCCCAAGCCCCAATGAGAAAATTGATACTTATCTAGAAAAAGTTCGCGATGGTGCTTGAAGCTCTCACGGGCACTCAAAGGCAATGCGTGTGATGCGTATGTGAAACTGGGAAGCAGTAATCAAGACAATTACGAGTAGCTTAAGAAAGCTTTACTTGAGCGCTTCGAAATGAACGCTCGCAAATTTTTGCAACTTTTCCGAAACAGCAGGAAAGAGGGAACCGAGACTTACGCTCAGTTCTCTTCTCGTCTGAAGGGATATTTGACTAAGTGTTTGGAGCTTTCAGAACTTCCCTGAACTTTTGAAGGGTTAGGAAAGCGTATTCTAACCGAACAGATCAAAAGCACTTTGTCAACCGAAACCCGTCGATTTCTTGCTGAACAAGGAGTTGTAAAGCTTGAAGACATCTTGAGTAAGTCCGAGCTTTATGTAAACGCGCTTGCCGAGCTTCCAGGCTCAAAACGCAAACCGACAGATAAGCCTTCTCGCAAAAATAATCTAGAACAGTCTTCCATATCATTTTCTAACCAAAACCCTAGAGAAACTGTACCTCAGACCCCTCTCCAAGTAAAATCGAAAGTCTACAAAACCCGATATCCCACCGAAATCCGTGATCATCCCAAGCGACTTCCATGGCAACACAGCCAGAAAGGATACGACAAAGGGAAAACCCCTGCGCCAGGGATATCTGATCAGGGACAACAAACCGGGGGCCGAAACGGATCGGTTGTTTACAAACAGCCTCGCAGCGGAATAGTAAGATCAGTGATTCTCAACCTGAGGGTGAGAGGCCTTCTACGCGAGGAACTGTTATATTGAACGGGACTTCCACTTATTGTTTGTTTGATACACGTTTGAGCTTTGATTGTATTGTCGCGAGGCATTTAGTCAAACCAGGTCAAGAAACGTAAGAAACCGTCAAATTATGTGGAGTATTTAAAGGAGATGCACCTGTCGTGGAATATTCTAATCCACATATATAAATTAAAAGGTAAATGTAAAGCCTAACAAATAAATTTAATAAAAGAAGAGAGAAATGGTAAAAGAAACAGTGCTGTCACAATGACTGTACGCAAAATCCCCCTCGTTTTCTACTTAGTCTGCAAATTGTAACGCTTTCACGTTGATAGTAAAAGCCTACTGTATTATTACCCGCTTTCTTCAATGAAACGTGTACTGTATTTCTTGGAACAACCTTGAGATACGCAAACTGATCAATGACCTAAATTTAATATTTCATTCATTCCATTTTATACACGGCGTAACTAAAAGACAGATAAAGCAGGAGAGAGAGAGGGGCGAATGAAGGCAGGACACATGCAACACTAAACACGCGTCGCGCGATACACAATTGCTGCCATCACGCGTGTAAGGCCACATGCACTAACTTTTTTTCAGACGGACAGTGATAAAAACACTAACCTTCCCAGAGTTAGGTTTTAAAAAACCTGGAAAACGCTTATTAGAAAAGATGACATTAGATGGGTTTACGTTTGAAAACATTACAGTACCCAGACAGCACATCTTCGAAACAGGAGGTAGAAGAAATTGCATATTTTGAACGCAGCCACTTAGCTCCATTAAATTTGTATATTTGGGTTCCTTAGGACTTGCTGACAAATAATATGTAAAACGTTACGCAAATAGTCTAGGAATTACCAAATTATAGCCAAAATAAAATAGTGGGGGTGCCTGACAGCATGAAATCATTTCTGCTCATAAAATTTTTTTATAACGTGTTTGAAAAAACATTACGTTACAGAAATAGCCTAACATGTTAACTCCTATTTGATTGGAGTGCAACAAATATAAGACTAAACACGATTGGTCGGGCTATAAATACTATCTTGTGTTGTCAGGGGAAACGTGAAAAAGGAGTACTTTTTTGAAAAGATGTGTAGACATGGTTTCATTGGGTAGAGCTGCGAATATACTCGATTCAGAGCGTCTGTTCATTGCCACATCTTGTAATAAACCTACTAAGAAGCAGTGCGTTGAGCACCAGTGTATATTTTTTATAAAATAAAGCCTGGGACATCGGCAGATCGGAGTTGTGCTATATTCATTGCCAGTCAACGAAACTGTTTATTATTCTATGAATTGTGGTAAGCTTGAAATATTCAATATCTTTTAATGAAAATTGAATGTAAATTGATAATTTATGCCTGTATATATGTGTAGTTCAGTAGCAAACATGATGTAAAGCCTATAATGCTCCAGCCTGAACAGAAGGTGTAGGAGGAAAGTAAAACTGCATGGAATGGCCAAACAGTACACTGACACCTAGATGATTGACTAGAAAGAAATAATGCTGGAATTGCAGAGGCGTAGTAACCATTAGGGAGGGAAATACTGGTATAAAGTATTTCAGATGAAGCTGACAGTTGGCCTAACGCTCTGAACTCAATGTTTGTGATGTATTGTGCTCAGTGTAGAAAGAGAGTATAAATTAGTTATGACGTAGAAGGTACATCCTTCTTGTTTCAGGGACCGTGGTCTTAAAGTTATTGAGCAGCACCTGGTTAGAGCTTTGCTGAAGCCAGAGGTGGACAGCATACTCCTTGGTCCATATAGCAACCAGTGGGGTGGCTCCAGAACTCATTAAAGTAATCGAGCAGAGGAGTCTTTTACTGCAGTCATCACGAAAGATAAGAGAGTGTGGTCATGGAGCTCAACATTATGTACCCCCGTCTTAAAATGACAGTGTAAAATAAAATTAAGAGGAGAATTTAATTGTTTTAATATCAGGAACTGAGAACATCTCCAATACTAGTTCCAATAAAGACAAACTATTGAAGTCATGATGACAAATACCAACAGAGCTTGAACAAAACCAAACCAGTATTACCTCATATTACTACTACACAACTGACACACATAGGATACTATTAAAAATATATGTCATTACAAGATTCATATTGAGAAATTCTGTACATATAACTTGTGGTTAGAATTGATTGTGATTCCTGGTTCCCTTTGTATTTGAATCAGGACACATATACATTCATGACAGCACTGAATACATATTGTTATTTGAAAAGTTATCAGTGACTCCTTTAAGATATCCTCGTAGAGTGTTTTATGTATGTGAGTGTCACAGTGTTGTCAAGTGTGGTGGAATAAATTAAATTGTTTATCTGTCTGTTGTTGTTATGACTTGCACTTCATCATACACATACCCTAGACATATAACGTAGTCATCACACTATTCCAGAATAATTCTGACTGAGGTATACATATGTGGCAGCAAGTAAGGTTATCTATAATACACTACTCTTATTAGATATAGATACCTTCACAGCTGATCTCGTCAGTACACTAAGTCCCCTATAAATATTTATAACATCCCACTTCACCACATATATTGGGGTCTCGCTCTTGGGATTTTGAATCTTTACCTATTACAAATATTGGGGGTAATTCACTTCAGGGAATAATAAGAATTAAAAAGGTATCCTTGGGTGGAATTAAATAAGGTTGAGCTCTCGGTGCCTGTGTTGTCCATTAGATATATATTTAGAGATTGAATTGTTAGTTAGACATTGTATAAACTTACCTGATAGACAATGGCGGACCTAGCCAAATTTCGATCTGCTGCTGTTCAGACTGCAAAAGAGTTAGGATTAGATGGGCAAGTTATGGTTGCCTATGTCACTACTGAATGTGACAAATTTATTGAACGCGAAGAAAGAAGGTTTGAAGCCGAAAGAAAGTTAGAGGCTGAAAGGGAAATTAAGAAGTTACAATTTGAGGCTGAGGCTGAGACTAAGAGGTTGCAGATTGAGGCTGAGGCTAAGAAATTGGAAGCAGAAAGAGAAGACAGAAGATTGACTGCAGAAAGGGAAGCAGAAGAAAGAAGATTGACTGCAGAAAGGGAAGCAGAAGAAAGAAGATTGACTGCAGAAAGGGAAGAGAAGAAATTAGCTGCAGAAAGGGAAGCAGAAGATAAAAGATTACAAAGGGAACATGAGTTACGACTAAGGGAGTTTGAGTTTCAAGGCCATGCTCCTGAAAATGGTGCCAGTCCCTTTGCCTCTGATGCCACTGCTAGCCAAGGAGCCTCAACCTCAGCTATGAATTTTCATTTAGATCATTTTGTTGAGAAAGACGATGATATAGAGAGCTATCTAAATAGGTATGAACTATTAGCTACCACATATGGGTTAGAGAGAGAAAGGTGGAGCTTAAAGTTATCTCAAGGACTTCGTGGGGCAGCTTATGAAGTTTTTGCAAAAATGAGCAGAGGTGATCAGGAAAATTATGACATGCTAAAGCAGGCTCTTTTGTTAAGATATGAAAAGAATGCAGAATTTTATAGGAAAAAAATTTAGGAATGCTAAACTACTGTCAGGTGAAACCTATCACCAGTTCTCTGCACGAATAGAGACATACTTGGAGAAATGGACTTCTCTGGGGAAAACCCAAGATCTTAAGGAAATGGTCCTTATAGAGCAATTAAGAGAGTCCATGGCTCCAGACCTGAGAAAGTTTCTCATGGAACAAGGTGCAGAGAGGCTGGGTGAGTTGCTAAATGTTGCTGAAAGGTATCAAGCAGCTCAAGCAGAGGTAACAGGTAATAAAAAGAAACAAGTGGATAACTTTAAGGCACCACAGAACTTTAATAAATTTGATCCTAGGGATCAAAACAAAGGTAAGCACCAGTTTGATAGGCCACGGTATGAAAATAAAAATAAAACCCCACAATTCGATGAAAGGAAATATGATGAAAGAAAATCTTTCAACCAAGGAAAAAGGTGGTGTAAAAATTGTAAGATGAACAATCATGACACTGACCATTGTAGAAGGAAACCTCCTCATTGTGCTATGACATCGGGGAAAAAGGAAAAGAAGGTCAAACCTGAAGAACTACAGGAACCATACCACCCCCCAGTGTGTGAAGATGTCATCTGTAATGGTGTCACTATAAGGTGTTTATATGATACCGGTTTAGATTACGATTCCGTTGTGAGTTCTCACCTGGTGCAGGCCGATCAATACACCACAGAAACAGTGGAGATTCAAACTGCAACCAAGGATGTAGCTACCATGACACTTCCCGTCGCCCGAATAAAAGTGAAAACGCGATATGTGGAAGGAATCATAAAAGCAGCAGTGATAAATGAGCCAATCTACCCTCTAATATTGGGGTGTAGATATGTCTTCTTGGGGAATCCCAAGAGACCTGTGATATTGGCAACAGTGCAGACCAGATCACAGTCAAAAAAGGAGGAGGATAATCCAATAAATACTCACCCAGATGAGATGAGGAAGGCACAGGCTGAGGACAAAACACTCAAGCCATGTTTCAAGAAGTTGCCCAAATCTCATACACCTCCAGGCAAGGGAGAGTTTTATATGAAGAACAAACTGATATATAGGAAGGCTGGATCTGAATCCAATGGTCACGGACAGCTGGTCCTTCCCACTTCATATAGGACTAAAGTGTTGGAACTAGGGCATGCGATTCCCTTCAGTGGTCATATGGGAATCAGCGCAACAGGACAGCGAATAGCTTGTCACTATTTCTGGCCAGGAATAACTGAAGATATCAAACGATATGTAAAATCCTGTCCAGAGTGCCAACGAGTAGCACCTAAACATTGGACTGCACCAGCAACTCTGGGGGAAATGCCCATAGTGGGAACACCCTTTGAGAGAGTTGCCGTGGATCTTGTGGGACCTCTCACCCGAACCAAGAGAAGGAACAGCTACATTCTGACTCTGGTGGACACTTGTTCTATGTGGGGAGAGGCAGTAGCCCTGTCATCGATTGATTCTAAACATGTGGCAGAGGCATTGCTCACAATTTTCACAAGGTTAGGCTTTCCCAATCAAATCTTGACTGATAATGGCTCTCAGTTCAAGGGGAAACTAACTGAAGAAGTTTTCAGGATCTTCCAGGCCAAACACTTCCATTGTAGTGTGTATCATCCCCAAGGGAACGGCCAAGTGGAAAGATTTAACGGCACGTTGATGTCGATCCTGAGAAAGTTGGCACACGAAAAACCAGATACATGGGACCAGTACCTGCACGCCGCCCTTTTTGCTTATAGGGAGGTACCCCATAGTTCAACCGGTATGGCCCCGGCAACATTATTGTTTGGAAGGCCAATAAAAGGTCCACTCGAAGCTTTGTTAAGAACGTGGACTGATGAAAAGGCAGAGGAAAACATTACATCTTCATACCAATATGTGAATGAGCTGACCACTCGTTTAAAAACTGGCTGGAAACTTGCCAATGAAAATTTGAAACAAGCCAGGAAGAAACATGCTGCCTATTATAACAGGAAGGCGAAAGACAGAGATTTGGCTGTGGGAGAGAAGGTACTGCTTCTTCTCCCCGGGAGTCAGAATAAGTTACAAATTGGATGGCAGGGTCCATATACAGTTTTAGAGAAGGTGTCTAGAACAAATTATAAGATAGATAAGAAGGGGAAAGAAAAAATCTATCATGTGAATCTCCTGAAGAAATATTTGGAAAGAGAACATCAGGAAGAGACACACTTGTTGACCTTGTCCATCGCCATGGAGATGAAAAAGGAACCACTTTCATCATTTGAATATCCATTACACCCCTGTGAGACAGCAGCACAGGTGAAAATCAGTACACATTTAACGAAAACTCAGAAAGAGAGAGTGCAACAGGTTCTAAATAATCATGCAGAGGTGTTAACAGACCGACCAGGGCATACAAACCTATTGGAATATGATATGAAACTGATAGACCCCCACACCTGTCTGTATGAAACCATATTCGATTCCGTTTGCTAAGGAGAAAGCTTTGAAGGAAGAGATAGACTATCTGTTGAAGGAAGGAATTATTTCGCACAGTGAATCTTCGTATAGTTCCGGTGTTGTACTCTTAAGGAAGCCCTCTGGAGAACATAGACTCTGTATAGATTACAGGAGACTGAATGCTATTACAGAAGGACAGGTGGATCCATTGCCAGATACAAATCAGCTGTTTGCCAGACTAAATAAAGCTAAATATTTCTCAAAAGTGGATCTGAGTAAAGGATATTATCAGATTCCAGTAAAGCCTGAGGTTAGACCATACCTAGCTTTTAGTACCTCAGAAGGACACTATGAGTTTAATAGATTGCCATTTGGATTAAAGAATGCGCCTAGTGTCTTCTCTAGAATGATGAGAAAATTATTGGACCCTCTGAATAATCCATGTATCACAAATTTCATGGATGATATCCTTATAGCAACAGAAACATTTGAGGAACACATTGACTCTCTGAATATGCTGTTTAATCGACTTAGGGAAGCAAATTTAACAGCCCGACCAACCAAATGTTGCGTTGGATGTAAAGAATTGGAATTTTTGGGACACACAGTTTATCAGGGAAACATGACCCCTGACCCAAAGAATTTAGAGAAACTAAAGAAAGCCCCGAGACCACAAACCAAGAAGGACGTGAGATCCTTTGTCTCATTATGTGGTTTCTATCAGAAGTATATCAAAAACTTTAATTCCATATGTGCACCGTTAACTGATTTGACACGTAAAGGACATCCAGATCGCATTACATGGACACCACAATGTGAAATGGCTTACCAGGAATTGAAGGAAAAGCTCACAAGCAAACCTATTTTGAAATTACCTGACTTAAGTCAAGAATTCATAGTAAGGACGGATGCCAGTAATATTGGGTTAGGTGCAACTCTACTACAGAAATCAGATGCATTGGATGGGGAATTAAGCCCAGTGGCATATGCTAGCAGAAAGTTGAATAAAGCTGAAATCAACTACTCAACTAGCGAAAAAGAATGTCTTGCAGTAATATGGGCAATAAAGAAATTCAATATTTATCTATATGGGAAGGCATTTAAGTTGCAAACGGATCACAAACCTTTATCGTTTCTAGCACAGGCTAGGCATGAGAACTCTAGGTTACTCCGATGGTCCTTACTTTTGGCTCCATATAATTTTAGCATTGAGTATATATCTGGAAAAACAAATTTGGGAGCGGATTTTTTAAGCCGCCATCCGTGTGATGAGAATCACCGTAAACCCCAGAAATAATAATAAATTTCTCTATGTGTATATAGAATAAAGGACTGACATATAATGTCTGTTTTATGAGGGGAGATGTCGTGGAATATTCTAATCCACATATATAAATTAAAAGGTAAATGTAAAGCCTAACAAATAAATTTAATAAAAGAAGAGAGAAATGGTAAAAGAAACAGTGCTGTCACAATGACTGTACGCAAAATCCCCCTCGTTTTCTACTTAGTCTGCAAATTGTAACGCTTTCACGTTGATAGTAAAAGCCTACTGTATTATTACCCGCTTTCTTCAATGAAACGTGTACTGTATTTCTTGGAACAACCTTGAGATACGCAAACTGATCAATGACCTAAATTTAATATTTCATTCATTCCATTTTATACACGGCGTAACTAAAAGACAGATAAAGCAGGAGAGAGAGAGAGGGGCGAATGAAGGCAGGACACATGCAACACTAAACACGCGTCGCGCGATACACAATTGCTGCCATCACGCGTGTAAGGCCACATGCACTAACTTTTTTTCAGACGGACAGTGATAAAAACACTAACCTTCCCAGAGTTAGGTTTTAAAAAACCTGGAAAACGCTTATTAGAAAAGATGACATTAGATGGGTTTACGTTTGAAAACATTACAGTACCCAGACAGCACATCTTCGAAACAGGAGGTAGAAGAAATTGCATATTTTGAACGCAGCCACTTAGCTCCATTAAATTTGTATATTTGGGTTCCTTAGGACTTGCTGACAAATAATATGTAAAACGTTACGCAAATAGTCTAGGAATTACCAAATTATAGCCAAAATAAAATAGTGGGGGTGCCTGACAGCATGAAATCATTTCTGCTCATAAAATTTTTTTATAACGTGTTTGAAAAAACATTACGTTACAGAAATAGCCTAACATGTTAACTCCTATTTGATTGGAGTGCAACAAATATAAGACTAAACACGATTGGTCGGGCTATAAATACTATCTTGTGTTGTCAGGGGAAACGTGAAAAAGGAGTACTTTTTTGAAAAGATGTGTAGACATGGTTTCATTGGGTAGAGCTGCGAATATACTCGATTCAGAGCGTCTGTTCATTGCCACATCTTGTAATAAACCTACTAAGAAGCAGTGCGTTGAGCACCAGTGTATATTTTTTATAAAATAAAGCCTGGGACATCGGCAGATCGGAGTTGTGCTATATTCATTGCCAGTCAACGAAACTGTTTATTATTCTATGAATTGTGGTAAGCTTGAAATATTCAATATCTTTTAATGAAAATTGAATGTAAATTGATAATTTATGCCTGTATATATGTGTAGTTCAGTAGCAAACATGATGTAAAGCCTATAATGCTCCAGCCTGAACAGAAGGTGTCGGAGGAAAGTAAAACTGCATGGAATGGCCAAACAGTACACTGACACCTAGATGATTGAGTAGAAAGAAATAATGCTGGAATTGCAGAGGCGTAGTAACCATTAGGGAGGGAAATACTGGTATAAAGTATTTCAGATGAAGCTGACAGTTGGCCTAACGCTCTGAACTCAATGTTTGTGATGTATTGTGCTCAGTGTAGAAAGAGAGTATAAATTAGTTATGACGTAGAAGGTACATCCTTCTTGTTTCAGGGACCGTGGTCTTAAAGTTATTGAGCAGCACCTGGTTAGAGCTTTGCTGAAGCCAGAGGTGGACAGCATACTCCTTGGTCCATATAGCAACCAGTGGGGTGGCTCCAGAACTCATTAAAGTAATCGAGCAGAGGAGTCTTTTACTGCAGTCATCACGAAAGATAAGAGAGTGTGGTCATGGAGCTCAACATTATGTACCCCCGTCTTAAAATGACAGTGTAAAATAAAATTAAGAGGAGAATTTAATTGTTTTAATATCAGGTACTGAAAACATCTCCAATACTAGTTCCAATAAAGACAAACTATTGAAGTCATGATGACAAATACCAACAGAGCTTGAACAAAACCAAACCAGTATTACCTCATATTACTACTACACAACTGACACACATAGGATACTATTAAAAATATATGTCATTACAAGATTCATATTGAGAAATTCTGTACATATAACTTGTGGTTAGAATTGATTGTGATTCCTGGTTCCCTTTGTATTTGAATCAGGACACATATACATTCATGACAGCACTGAATACATGTTGTTATTTGAAGAGTTATCAGTGACTCCTTTGGGATATCCTCGTGGAGTGTTTTATGTGTGTGGGTGTCACGGTGTTGTCATGTGTGGTGGAATAAGTTAAATTGTTTGTCTGTCTGTTGTTGTTGTGACTTGCACTTCATCATACACATACCCTGGACATATGGCGTGGTCATCACGCTGTTCCAGAGTGGTTCTGACTGGGGTATACATATGTGGCGGCAGGTAGGGTTACCTATAATACACTACTCTTGTTAGATATAGATACCTTCACAGCTGATCTCGGTCAGTACACTAGGTCCCCTATGGATATTTAGAACATCCCACTTCACCACAGCACCCATAACGCTTCTAGTCGCACTTGTGGATATACACTCGGATTTTGTCCGTGGTGTTATTAAAGTGGCTATAATGGAGGATCCGATCTACCCAGTCATCCTTGGTTGTAGATAAATGTTTATAGGGATACCGAAAGAGCCGATTGTGGCAGCAGTAACTACAAGAGGGCAAACCCAAAAGGATCGGGAGCCTGCACCTAACATGTTACCTAAGGAACTGAAAGAGGCGCAACAAAAGGACCCTACCTTTAAGAAACTGCCCATGGCCAAGGACCCCAGACACAACGGAGACATTTTTTTCTAAGGATGGAGTGCTGTATCGAAGAACGGGCGACCCTGGACAGAGACATTATCAACTCCTAGTACCGACACAGCACAGAGAACAAATCTTAGAAATGGGTCACTCTCTTCCTTTTAGCGGACATATGGGGCAAAACGCCACTATACAGCGAATATCTACTCACTATTGGTGGCCAGGCATGAACCCTGACATCATCAGATATGTTAAATCCTGGGCCAAGTGCCAACGTGCGGCACCCAAGCATTGGACACCCCCAGTTCCTATGGGAGAAATGCCAATAGTGGGGACTCCATTTGAACGGGTTGTAGTCGACATTATAGGACTCCTTGAAAGGACTAAAAGAAGGAACAGTTAATCCTGACCTTAGTCGACACATGCACTATGTGGACCGAAGCTATACCGCTAACATGCACGGATTCCAAGCATGTCGCAGAAGACATAATGCAGATTTTTACACGGTTGGGATTCCGTCAACAAGTTTTGACGGATCCCAGTACCGTAGCTTGTTAATGGAGGAGATCTTTAAGATCTTGAGGGACCAGCACATCTACATCAGCCCCTACAATCCGGCAGGAAGTGGGTTAGTAGACCGTGTCACCGGAAGCCTCACCATGATCTTACATAAGCTGGGACAGGAGAAACCTGAAGATTGGGACATTTTCATTCCTGCAGCCTTAATCGCCTACAGGGAAGTCCCCCAGGCCTCTACATGGCTACCGCCAGCCACACTTGTATTCGGCATACCTATTAAGGGCCTGCTAGAAGCCGTACTACGGTCACTGACAGAGCAGAAGGCTGATGAGACATTCGTCTCAGCGTTCAAGTACGTATCTGAACTAAAGGAACGTTTATAACTAGGATGGGACCTAGCAACAACCAACCTTAAGCGCGCACGCATGACACACGTTAAAAGATACAACAAAGCAGGAAAAGAGAGGGAATTGTAACCAGGAGAGAAAGCTTTGTTGTTACTCCCTACCGGAAACAACAAACTACGTATCGGATGGCAAGGGCCGTTTACCGTCCTTAAAAAGATCTCGAGAACGTACTACAAGATCTCTATAAAAGGTAAGGAAAAAATCTACCACATAAATCTGTTAAAGAAATATTTGGAAAGACCGGTGCCTTCCCCCGAACATCTCTTGGCGGTCGCTATAGCAATCGAAGATGAGGAAGATGGCGATAGTTGCATGGAATACCAATTACAACAAACGGAGTCATTCAAAGATGTTAAATTCAGAGACACCCTCTCAGAAGCACAGCAGACAGAAACTAAGGCGTTACTGAAACAGTATTTAGCAGTCTTAACGGACATACCTGGTCGTACACATCTCGTGGAGTTTGATATGAAGCTGACAAATGAGACGCCTATAAGAACCAGAGTTTATCCAATCCCGTATGCGAAAGCAGACACGTTACGTGGAGAAATAGAACAATTGCTACAAGCTGGGATTATTAGCGAGTCTACATCTCCCTATAGCTCAAGCGTCGAACTGTTACAGAAAACGAATAAGGAAGTTCGGCTGTGTATCGACTACCGATTACTCAAAACAGTAACAGAATTTCAACCCGAACAACTCCCAAGCGCCTCAGAACTGTTTACCAAGCTAAGCAAGTCAAAAAGTTATTACCAAATACCAGTCTAGGAGGAAATTAAACCCCTGTTAGCCTTTAGCACCAGCGAAGGACATCATACTTTCAATGTTACGCCTTTCGGTTTACACAATGCACCAGGAGTCTTCACCAGAATGACGAGAAAGCTTTTGGAACCTTTGCAAAGTCCAAACATTCACAATTTCATGGGCGACATACTTATTGCAACGGATAACTACGAAGAACATATTGCTACGGTCGCTAAACTCCTCGGGAGACTAAAGGAAGCTGTGTTGACCACCCGACCTAGCAAATGTTTAATCGGCTTTGAAAAGCTTGACTTCCTAGGGCATACCAATTCTCAAGGTTGTATGAGGCCCGTTGCTAAAAACATCGAGAAAATACGTTCAGCAACGAGGCCAAAAACAAAGAGAGACACACGTTCATTCCTTTCACTTTGCGCGTATTACCAAAAGTTCATCAAAAACTTCAATGGCCTTACAGCGCCACTCACTGAGCTCACACGGAAGGGAAAACCCGATAAGGTTGTTTGGACCGCAGAGTGCGAAAACGCTTACGTCACTCTAAAGGAACAGCTATCCAAATATCCCATTCTAAGGTTACCCGACCTTAAGAAACCTTTCGTCTTGCGCATGGACGCCCGCGAGAAGTGAATTGGATCGACACTGCTTCAGGCAGACGACCAACATCCTAACCTGTTATTTCCAGCTGCTTACGGCAGCCGCAAACTGAATACAGCAGAAAGGAACTATTCGACAGTGGAAAGAGAATGTTTGGCACTCGGGAACTGAATCAGGAGACACTATGAATATCTATATGGAGTTTCATTCACAGTACAAACTGACCATGCTCCATTGGCATTCCTAGGAGCCAATAAGGATTTTAACGCAAAAACTATGCGTTGGACTCTATTGTTAAGCGTGTCTTCGTTCAAAGTACAACACATACCAGAAAAAGAGAATGTAAGAGCAGATTTTATGAGTCGAAATTGGAGCATTGAGGAGAATGATGCAATTGAGGATAGCAATCACCCGGTAGCTATGGATGACAGTAGCTCTATTTCCATAAATGAGATATGAATGGGTTTCACATCTAAAAGCCCGGACGTACTGTGACGTATAATGGAAAGACAGGCTACAGTAATTTGACAGGTTTGTGACCTCGTAGCGTCCTATGATTTGCTAGCAAAACCATGCATTTACAGTCTGTGTTTACTCACTTTTAGTCCTACCTCTTTTTCTGTGTTTAACACGAGCAGCTAACACAATGTTTTCAAACTTTCGTGACCTGCCAGTCATAACAGGAAGCGAATCAGGTTCGTTTACCTAGTTTTCTCACGCAAGCTTATCTGTCAATCATACGATACCTGACAGACCGCACATGAAGAATCAAAGATCCTTTGAAGTTCGTACATAGAGGGAAAAACCCCGGGCTCATTGATCTCAGAAGCGGGCATTCGTACAGAGAAAATCTTCGAGAGACCCGTTCGAGAGACGTAAGAATTCTTCAGATGTCGATTAGCAGCGCTCGATGGAAGACGGGCGTAAAGCTTTACCTGGGTAACTCATGTTTCTGATTCTCCGGTATACACAATAGTGTGAAAAGTAACATCATCTATAGATCAGAGAAACATGATGATATATAAACTGTGTTTTCTTAAACCTGCTATCAGTTGTCACTCAGAATTTTTGGATAGTCTAAGCACGCAGTTCTAGAACTATTTCCCTAAATGTGTTAATAGCATTCGTGGGGATCTTTCATTCCGATATTCTGGTAATAGAAATTAGGGTTTACGTGGTTAACAGTGTTAGCGTACCATTATAATTCACTAAGATTTTCTAACTGGTAAAACTAGTGAAATAAATAACTCGTAGCCATTTCATACCAGATGTTCAGTTATAATGTTAATTTTCACCACCCGCTTTCTCACACAAGAAGAGACGGTTTTAGTTGACTGATTTATATGTTAGGCACGACTGATAGTGACAGAAAAGAATTCACGGTTTATTTCATTGTGAGTATTTATTATAAGTGTCTATTATTTAATATCATACGACTAAACTATCAGACGCCGACAACTTAATATTATTAAAGACAGGCGATACTTTGTGTAAGGGCGCATATATATATATATATATATATATATATATATATATATATATATATATATATATATATATATATATATATATATATATATATATATAAATTAAATAATAATTGACATTATACGCTGATCGTTAAAAGCGCGAGAAAAAGGGCGGGGAGAGTGCATACCTCCATCCTACCTGAAATCTCAGCGCTAGCGAAAGCTGACCGTATAGGCATAAAGGAAAAGACATGTGCCGTTTAACTTTAATCAGGACTGACGGAGTGGATAAGAGATCGTCTTGTCCCTGTCTGTGTGCATATATATATATATAGCTATATAGAACAGTAGCATTTTTCCATAAATGTTTTTTATTCCTAGCAGACCTGATCAAGGGCGTCCAGCGGTCTTTTCTTCATTTACGGATTGGTTAATGTTGTCTTTTCTTGGCTTGTGCATCACCAATTTTATTTGTAAGCAAGGACATGCCAAAGATACATGAGAAACATTTTAACTTGTAAATTTAACTGCACTTAAAAAACCCAGCGATAATTTTCCAATTTTACTAGCTCACTGGGGTATACAAAAGAACACTTATCCTCCCAACTTCTGACAGTCGTATTAAGAGGATTTATCCAGAAAGTTACGATGTTTCAGAATCGGCACTCTCCATAGAGTCAGCCGATAGGATTATCATCATCATCATTTGTAACATTTTTAGCAACCAGATGTTTCCCAATACTGGAAGTATTTTCCTTTTTTCTTTTAACTGTGAACCTCAAGAGCACGTTTCGCTAGACTAACTATTCGCGGTGACATTTTGTTCATCCAGGGAAAATTAAAAATCCAGATTCGGCGTTCACCTCGTTAGTCTTGACTTGTTAGAGGATGGACTGGGGCCAATTTGGGAAATAAAACTTGGCAATTTTTATATTCAGGATAATTGTATTTCCAAGGGATATCACCAAGAGTAGGTAAGCGTGATTGAGTGGCCACTGTATGAAAGAGAGAGTGAATCTTTTTTCTTTGTTACAGGAACTTTACCAACATTGGATTTTGCTTAACGTGTTTACTTTACTGGGTAGCATATAGTAGGAACTTGTTTCTTTACTGTCTGTTCTGTAACATAGTGCCAACCTTTGACCTTTGGGTTATTAACTCTTTGGGTTCTTTTATCCATAGGGGGAGGGCATATTTATTCTGCTATTTTCATATGTATGTAAATCTGATTTTATTTTGATCTTTCTTTAGATGTTTGATGTTGTCAAGTTTAAATGATAATAAAAAACAAAAGAAACTTAACTTTGTGTGTTGGTCAGACCCATTCCCAATTAACCGTAGTTTTTCACGTTTGTGTGTCTTGTTGTCACATAGCTGTGTGTGTATGTAGTTAAACTTATATTTATATGTATGAGGAGGGCAAAGTTGTCTTGTACTAAATTATAGTCATATAGATAGGCTGGATTAGAGAAACTTACTCATTCCAGAGACATATCTTCTCCTTAAGCTATTCACCCGTGAAAATCTATTTCTCACACCTTTTTCTCACGTACTTATCACCTACTCTCTACTCAGACGGGACAAAAATAACTCAAAACCTATCAGTACGACATCTACCAAAAAACCAAACCATCAGAAGGAGCAGAACCGTCACTGACATCTACGTAACACATAAAAGCTGTCAAGTGACCTCCTTTACAAACTTCCATTATATCACAACAGTGATGATAACTTTCTGATAAATAATTATTCATTTTTTTAAACCCTGTTAAAACCTAAATGATTATTAAATTAGTTTTTTGTAAATATACAAATTTAACGTCGATTTAGTCATTTTGAATGTACTGCTTGTTTGTTTCAGTCAATTTACTAAATACACTCTAAACAGAGCTATACCAGAATAATAAGAATTCCACTGAGTAAATCAGGGTGGGGGTTTGAACGAGCTGAAATTAATAATTGCTTAATTCTTCATAAAAGGCGGCGGATCAGATATAAGTTAACAATTGTCCTGCCCAAAGCAGCATTGTTGTTGACTTGTGAAATATCTTATGAATACTTCCTTGAGATAGAAGCATCATTATACTACTATCTCCAACTCTGCCGAGAGTAATCTTGTGCGAAGGTAGACACCTTTGAAGACCCATATTAGATACTCTTTGAGTTGGGGCCACTGTTGGACCACTACTGCAAAGCAGGGGAGGCAATTCCGTGACACAGTATACTGATTGATTGCGGTAAACTAGCAGTATGTTGAGTGATTACGGTAAACTAGCAGTACGTTGAGTAGTTGCGGTATACTAGCAGTTTACTGTGTGATTGCAGTAAACTAGTAGTATGTTGAGTGATTGCGGTAAATTAGCAGTATGTTGAGTGATTGCGGTACACAAGCAGTATACTGTGTGATTGCGGTAAACTAGCAGTATGTTCATATAAACAAATAAGGAGGGGAATCCGAGGCCCTCACCAGTAAAGAAATAACCAGACAACACACAAAGGTATATGTTATCAGGCACTCAATGAGAAATAAAGAAGTAGAGGACTAATAATAATAATAATAATAATAATAGTTGCCCATCGCAAGCGAAGATGGCGACAGCTTCAGACTTGAATTGTGAGACCTCTGTGCCGTGATCTCATGTGGCTAATTAGTCCTATTTTGGCCCTACAGGCCATGCCACATACGGGACACACATGGTTAGAGTCGATCGTAGTGTTGCTGCGCATTCTGACTTTTCTTGCAGCCCGCTTGCAGGAGGACTAGACAACAGAAAAACAACAGAAATGATAGGCTTACCGGGAATCGAACCAGGACCTTCCGAACGGCACCCCCCGCCTAGCCACGGGAGCGAATCGCTACTATCCTGTTTAATAGGAAAACTGCAGAAGTGGTTGCGTCTATTATTAGTCTGGGTCGTCCTTAGGTACATATCCGGGGTTATTTGGGGTGTCGTGCTAGACCTCTGTCGGCGAAGGATTATTTGTGTTGTGCCCAGCTGGCAGAGAGGATAGTAGCTATTCGTTCCCGTTGCTAGCAGTATGTTGAGCGATTGCAGTAAACTAACAGTATGTTGAGTGATTGCGGTAAACTAGCAGTATGTTGAGTGACTGCGGTAAATTAACATATGTTGAGAGATTGCAGTAAACTGTTAGTTTACTGAGTGAATGCAGTAAACTAGCAGTATGCTGAGTGATTGCGTTACACGAGAGGTATACTGAGTGATGATTTTAAACTAGAAGTATGTTGGGTGATGACTGTAAACGAGCAGTATGTTGGTTGATTACGGTAAACTATCAATATGGTGGTGATGCAGTAAACTAGCAGAATGATGGCTTATGAAAGTCATCTAGCAGTATGATGACTAATTATGGTAAAGTAGAAGTATGTTGAGTGATGACTGTAAACGAGCAGTATGTTGGGTGATAACGGTAAGCTAGCTGTATGTTGAGTGATGACTGTAAACTAGCAGTATGATGGTTGATTACGGTAAACTATCAATATGGTGGTGATGCAGTAAACTAGCAGTATGATGGGTTATGACAGTAAATTATAAGTATGATGACTAAGTATGGTAAACTAGAAGTATGTTGGATGATGACTGTAAATTAGCAGTATGTTGGGTGATGGCGACAAACTAGCAGTATGTTGAGTGTTGACAGTAAACTAGCAGTGTGTTGGGTGTTGACAGTAAACTAACAGTATGTTAGGTGTTGATAGTAAACTAGCAGTGTGTTAGGTGTTGACAGTAAACAAGCAGTATGTTAGGTGTTGATAGTAAACTAGCAGTATGTTAGGTGTTGACAGTAAACTAGCAGTATGTTAGATGTTGACAGTAAACTAGCAGTATGTCGGGTGTCGACAGTAATCTAGCAGTATGTTAGGTGTTGACAGTAAACTAGCAGTTTGTTAGGTGTTGGCAGTAAACTATATATTGACAATAAACTAGCAGTATGTTAGGTGTTGACAGTAAACTAGCAGTATGTTAGGTGTTGACAGTAAACTAGCAGTATGTTAGGTGCTGACAGTAAACTAGCAGTATGTTAGGTGATGACTATCAGAAACATGTTAGGTTATGACGATAAGTAAGAAACACTCTAGGTCATGACGGTAAGTAAGAAACACGCAAGGTCATGACGGTAAGTAAGAAACACACTAGGTCATGACTGCAAAAAAGAAACGCACTAGGTCATGGCGGTAAGTAAGAAACACGCAAGGTCATGGCGGTAAGTAAGAAACACGCTAGGTCATGACGGTAAGTAAGAAACACGCAAGGTCATGGCTGTAAGAAAGAAACACGCTAGGTCATGACGGTAAGTAAGAAACACGCAAGGTCATGACGGTAAGTAAGAAACACGCTAGGTCATGGCGGTAAGTAAGAAACACGCAAGGTCATGCCGGTGAGTAAGAAACACGCTATGTCATGGCGGTAAGTAAGAAACAAGCTAGGTCATGACGGTAAGTAAGAAACATGCAAGGTCATGACGGTAAGTTAGAAACACGGTAGGTCATGACGGTAAGTAAGAAACACGCAAGGTCATGACGGTAAGTAAGAAACACGCAAGGTCATGACAGTAAGTAAGAAATACGCTAAGTCATGGCGGTAAGTAAGAAATATCAAATGTCAGCTTGTTATAGGTTGTAAAATAAGATGAACTCCATTACCCCTGCCCGATGTTAACCGCGGGAACTACGTTTTGCATTAAATACATGAAGAGACAGCAAGGGAGAATCGAATGTTTTTGCGTTCTCCCTGGAAGGTACCCAATTCAAATACAAACATAAGCATGTAACCGTAGACAATTGTCCATTAAAGACAGCAGACAGAGGGCAGAAGAACATGAATAGATGGCAGTACAGAAACCCGTACTGATATTGGCCAGAACCGCAAACAACTGTACAAAAATTGGAGCAGAATCTTTATACCACACTTGACGATAATACCAACTCCAGAAGATACAATCATCTAGTCATATTATTCTCTTATCGTACGTCACAATATGGGAACGCTGGATGTGATGTTGGTGGAAAATTGATGAGACTGTGACGTTGATGTACCGGTTGTCTAGCAAACAGAGACACTGACACCATGTGGCATCATTACTGCTTTATTACATCTCCACTTCAGCTTTTTTTGAGAAAAACGCTTTCAAAGATTTTGAGTTACTAGTTGAAAAGAAGGATATATCGCGTTAAAATTAAACGTTGCATGATGATCGAAACTGTTAACTGTAAGATAGCGTAGGATGATAGATTTAACTATATGATATTGATTTATGACCTCATGTCAATTTTGGCCAAAATCGGAGATGAAATACAGCAGTACTTAGGCAACGACCAGTGTCGCAAGCTTAATGCGCGCCTGTTAACTAAGGCTAAGCTAAACATGCTAAACTGAATGTCAGTAAGGACTACAGTGTTTTTTTCCCTTTATTTTAATGTATGCACATACTTACGGTTAAAATATGCAAAGCAATCCTTTTCTAATCACTGGCATACAGAAAATGTTATCTTCTTGAAATATAAATACTTATTTAGTACAGTTTAAGCACTGGCGGAGCTAGGAATTGTCCAAAGGAGGGGCGATCCATCAGAATGATAATGCTCCCCTTTCCCCACCCCCTCCCGCTCCATATTTACACGTATTGTTCCGACACGTAGAATTACCTGCAAGCTACGTTCGCAGCTTTTAGGGTACTTACCATTGTCCAGTTTTAATTCGTCCGTCGTCCGACCTAACGATTACTTACAATTAAGTCCTATGGGCTGCCATCAATGGTACCTATACCTTGTAGCGGTATGGCAGCTTGCGTACCCTGACAACCCCCAGAGCTATGCCAGTGGGAGTTTTACTCCTGGTAGGTTCAACCAAGCTGGACTGGTCTGTGTGGGTAGGGGTCAGACAAAAGCTGGTACCCTGGTCCTCCAGGTTGGGGGTTTTAGCATAGGGCTGACACCCCTGTCTATGTAAAAAAATAATGAAGTTACGGAAACAACATCAAATGAACAAACTTTGCTGCGGGATGGACATTTGGAGTCTGTGGCTCGTATGACTGTCAGTGGTGAAAGCCGAAAGGAAGCCACTGACATGAAAACGGATGTCCTGACCACAAAACAGGATACAAGAATAGGATTTTGGAATGTCAGGACAATGTACGAGACAGGTAAACTAAGACAGGTCACGGCAGAAATGAGAAACTATGGGTTACACATCCTGGGGATAAGTGAGAGCAGATGGACAGGGGCAGGAAAAGTTAAAACAGCAACAGGAGAAACAGTACTTTACTCTGGAAGAGAGGATGGACAGCACAGTGAAGGCGTAGCCATTATTCTACAGAAAGGGATAGAAAGGACATTACTGGAATGGAAACTCATCAACAACAGACTGATACGATTGAGATTGAGAGGGAGATTCACCAACACTACAATAATACAATGCTACGCACCAACGAATGATAGCGATGAGGAGGTCAAGGATGAATTCTATCAACAACTGCAGAAAGAAATGGAAGACACACCTAGATATGATCTTGTTATAGTAATGGGAGACCTCAATGCGAAAGTTGGTACACACAATACATATAATGAAAGAACAATGGGGAAATGCGGCAGCGGAACAGCAAACGAAAATGGGGATAAGCTAATAAGTTTCTGTAGCATTAACAACCTGGTCATTGGAGGAACACTTTTCCCACATAAGGAAATTCACAAGTTAACATGGGAATCACCAAATGGTCGGGACAGAAACCAGATAGACCACATCATGGTTAACGGCAGATGGAGACATGCATTACAAGATGTGAGGGTAAGAAGAGGTGCAGATGTGGGAAGTAATCACCATTTAGTGGTAGCAAAACTGAAAGTGAAACTAAGAAGGGCTGGACCAACTGTAACTACACAGAAAAGGTTTGACATCAGCAAATTGAAGGACCCCCTTACCAGAAAAGCTTTTGCGGCCGACATTAAGAAACGATATCAATTTGCCAAAAGCCAGGAAAAGACATTGACTGATGATATAGACCAGAATTTCAACACCATTTCAACAATATATAAGGAAAGTAGCAAATCATGCTTAGGATTCCAGGAAAGGAAGAAGCAAGACTGGATAACACCAGAAACACTAAACACCATAAAGATGAGAAAGGAAATGAAAAGAAAGAAAACAGAAGCGAAGTCCCCCAGGTTAAAGCAACTATATAGCGAACAGTACAGCCAGCTGGACAGGGAAGTTAAACGCCAAACCCGAGCCAACAAAAGGAATTTCCTAGACGATCTTGCAAAACAGGCAGAAGAGGCAGCACTGAGAAATGAACAAAGCACAGTATACAAAATAACTAAATGCATCAGCGGAAAACAAGGTGCGAACAATATTACATTAGTAAGAGATAAGCAAGGAAATCTCATCAAGACAGCAGAGGGACAGGAAACAAGATGGGCAGAGCACTTCAGAGAAACGCTGAACAAGGAAATACCAGAGACACATTTGAATGTTCCTGAGGCTGAAAACGATCTAGATGTAAATACAGACATTTCACGAAAAGAAGAAATCATCACAGCAATCAAAGGGTTAAAGAACGGTAAAGCTCCGGGCCATGATAACTTAAATGCAGAGCTATTTAAGACAGACCCTGAGCTAGCAGCAGAACTATTAGAACCACTATTTGCACAAGTGTGGAAAACGGGGACAACACCATCAGAGTGGAACAAATGAATAATTGTCAAATTGCCCAAGAAGGGAGATCTTGCAGACTGCAATAATTGGAGAGGAATCACTCTTCTCTCAGTTCCCAGCAAAATACTAGGCAGGATAATTATACAGAGAATTTCAAAGGCAGTAGACTACAAACTGAGGAAAGAACAAGCAGGATTTAGAAAGAACAGAAGATGTGTAGACCATATATTCACTCTCAGGAACATTATAGAGCAGTGCTCAGAATGGCAAAGACAGCTTTACATAAATTTTGTTGATTTTGAAAAGGCTTTTGACAGCATACCTAGGGACAGTTTATGGAAAATACTGAGGGCTTATGGAATTCCAAGCTGCATAGTGTCAATCATAAAAAGCCTCTATGCCAACTTTACGTGTAGTGTTGGGCAGAGCAACCTAACCTTCGAGGTGAAGACAGGAGTACGACAGGGATGCCCCTTATCAACCACTCTATTTTTAACAGTCATAGACTGGGTGATGCGCCAGACAACAGAGGGCAGTCCAAGAGGAATAAGATGGACTACATTTTCTACATTGGAAGATCTGGAATATGCAGATGACATTGCACTGCTGGCACATTCACATCAACACATCCAGGAAAAAACGGATAGACTTAATAAAATTAGCCAGCAGGTGGGCTTGAACATCAATTTAAAGAAGTCTGAGGTCATGACGCTCAATGTGAGCAACCCTGAGCCCATATCAGTAAGGAATCAGCAACTGGTACAGACAGATACCTTTACATACCTAGGAAGCATAGTAACACCAGATGGTGGGGCAGGCAAAGACATCAACATCAGAATGAATAAGGCAAGAACAGCCTTCTTTAGCCTAAATAACATCTGGAAGTCCTCCCAATACAGCACAAGCACAAAATTAAGATTATACCAGAGTTGCGTGCTTTCTGTGCTTCTCTATGGTGCGGAATGCTGGAGAGTTACAGAGAAGGAAATGTCAAAATTGTCCTCTTTTCACACAACATGCCAAAGAAAAATTCACCGCATCTTTTGGCCGAATACCATCACCAACCAAGATCTGCTTACTCGTAGCAAGCAAGAGGACATGCACACCATCATAGCTGGCAGACGCTGGAGCTGGGTTGGTCATGTCCTCAGAAGAGACCCCGATGCCATCACAAGAACAGCTATGTTTTGGACCCCTGAAGGAAAGCGAAAGAGAGGCCGACCAAAAACAACTTGGCGGAGGACTGTGGAGGCTGAGATGCAAAGAATGAACCAGAGCTGGGGCACTGTACGAAGGATGGCCACCGACCGTGCAAAGTGGAATCAATTTGTTGTTGCCCTGCAAGACGCCACTAGGCGTGATGGCCACTGACTGCTTTGACGGTCGGTGGTTAAGGATCGAAGAAGAAGAAGAAGTCCTATGGGTGGAGGCTGGAGCGGTTGATATGAAATATGGGTTTTCAAAGTCTCAATCGAGAGTCCCCGTCGCCACCTCCTGGATCCGACAATGAGTTTAACATGAAAC
Source organism: Oreohelix idahoensis (assembly GCA_024509875.1). Classification (NCBI taxonomy): domain Eukaryota; kingdom Metazoa; phylum Mollusca; class Gastropoda; order Stylommatophora; family Oreohelicidae; genus Oreohelix; species Oreohelix idahoensis. The sequence continues at coordinate 58,693 of JAMPIV010005052.1, read as the reverse complement.
AAACTTGTACAAACGCTACTTGTATTATTACTGCTGCTCATATAGATATTATCGTTACTATTATCATACCTTAGCTGCTGATAATATAACTAAATCAGTCAATACCCGTTAGCTCCCCAAGGAGCATAGTCCTTCAACAAATACATGCCAAGTAGTCCTGTCGCTCAAGATTAGCTCAAGATCTTTCCATACATTATTATTTCGGTCTCTATCTCTCTTGTCCATGTGTTCTTTGGTCTGCCTCTGTTTCTCCTGTTCTGGCGATACCAGACCAAAGGCTGTCTGGTAATACTTTAAACGGGGTTCTTAAATGTATGTGCAACACAGCGATCTTATGAATATAATCTAGCCAGCAGAGACATAATGTAGATTAACAAGAAAGATAAGAACTTAAAGAAAACAATGTCTGACTACAATCTAAAAAGTACAAGAAAGCAAGCTACATGATGTAAATGTTATTAACGTTTATCGGATGCAAGTTATTTCCAAACTTAAGAAACATTCATGAACATAATTACAAATACGAGATATAATCTCAGATTTAAGAACATAATGTCAAACATTTAATTAAGAACATTATTGCAGAAATACGGCTCAAGCTTGCAATTACTATGGTCCCCCACTTTACTGACCGAATGAAGGCAGCACTTCGAAAAAAATAATACACCAATGATGTCACAACGGAAAATATATCTGACACTCTTGGTATACCGATTAACATTAATCTCACCTGAAGCTTAAAATGGTCTACAACATACATATCAAAGATAAAGACACTGCTGTGTCTTTCACGTCATTAGAAGCCGAAATCAAAACACTTGCATGCTAAGAAACCTACTATTTTCGGATTTACGAGCATACTTATAATACTATTACACCACTTCAGGCGACCCAGAGACAAAAATGAGTGTACCATGGCGCAAGCTGATTGCAAATGAAGGAGCGGCAATGGTGGCTCCATGCATAAAGGAGGGAAACAAATTTATTTGTTAATATACCAATGGTTAGAGCCACAGAAACTAACAGGCAAGCCCGTGAAATGAAATTATTTTCATGAATATAACCAAAATATCGCAACAGTTATGAAATAATCCCAACGTTTTCAGCACAACACACGAACTTTTCTGTATGTTTATAAGAGGCAGCAACGTGACAGCAACGCTATATGTAGAATAATCAATGACTTGCATATGTTTTGTTCCGTGTTTTATAGAGGCAGTTTTTTTTTTTTTTATTGCTCCATTTTTTTCAAGACGCGAAAGCCGGATGCAGGACTTGAAGACGAATCAAGCGTTGCTACAGAGAACTTGAATGGAACGCTAAACATATCAGATCATTGTAAGATAAGACCATTTATTTTTTGAGAAATTATTTGTTTGTATTTATTATTTCTTTCTTGTCTGTTTCTCTGCTGTTTCTTTATTAAGCTTTCTTTTGCTGTAATTTTTATTATGAACTATTTTAAAATTTGGCCCAAAAATTATTTGTTTCGTAAAATATATTTGTTTACGTAGATATTGTATCTAACCACTCATGGTACAGTTCTTGAGCATGTATACAATCAGCTTCCGTAATATTATGTGTTTTCGCTTTAAAGGTCATGTACGTGACAGTCATCTATGAGCACAAAGGTAAAGTTTAATTCCTGTGAATAACTTGAAAGTGATTCTTACAGGCACAGACCTTAAGAATGAGTACGAAATATAATGATGACCTTTAAAAAAGCTGAGCATGACGTCATGGAATATCATACAGATAAACCGTGAGAATGTAAAAATGTAGTGCATTTCTTTAAATTAAATGCAAAGGGAGTTCCCCATTGGCAGAGTGGTGTGGCAGATAAAGGGAACGACTGACGGGCAAAAGGAAAGAATAAGGAGAATTAGAAATAGGAAGGTTGAGTTAGAGTACAAAAAAGGGATGCGCGAATAAGTATGTGCAGGAGAAAAGGGGTGAACTGAAATCCAGTTTGTCACGCTTTTCAGCAGCAGTCCAGAAGCGTGAGTTAGAGAGTGCAGGTCGCACATATACGCTAGTAGCCATGTTGAAGGCAGTACTCAAGTAGACTGTGTGGTGAATATTTCTCAGGCAGGGAGACGAGTTTGGGTGATGATTAACCCAACATATTGAATAGTGAGAATTCTTGTCTAAGAAGGAGGAACGGCGTGAGTTAGATTTCTATTCAGAAAAAGAAAAAGGTACGTAGGGTGAAATCTAATACATATACTGTACTGTATATACAGTAGTCCTATTCTTCAGTGATGAAAGGGAAAAGAACAACCCCGGAGAGGTCCGGTACCACCAATAGATAACCTGAACACTGAGATGGTATATAACAATAGACTAAGAAATTGTTAGGAAGAAAGAACAGAAGAAGAGATTATAGCACCTGAATGATCATTGATGGTTAAAGGTCATAAGGTGTAGATTCGATACTGAACGAGAGAGTGAGGAAAGGAAGAAATATTAAGGAAGAACTTACACATTATATAATTCTGTGATGGACCACGATTGTAGAGGTCAAAGCGACAGCAACGGTACACTCACGTGTAAATAAACAGTATTTCAGTTAACTATGGCGTTATGTCATCGCTCGCTGTGTGTGTGACCGTTGTGATTATTCATCATGTCAACGCTAGCTAAAGAGGCAAAGAACCTGGGCAGGCAGGCGGCCACAGTGGTAAGAGCGCTTGCCTGTCGTTGGAAAGTTACCGGGTTCCGTGTTGGAAACCTGGTAGCGCCAGGCTCCAGTCTACCAAGCTAAATGTACATGTCTCATGCTGAGTTAGGGACTGTCTCATGCTGAGTTAGGGACTGTCTCATGCTGAGTTAGGGACTGTCTCATGCTGAGTTAGGGACTGTCTCATGCTGAGTTAGGGACTGTCTCATGCTGAGTTAGGGACTGTCTCATGCTGAGTTAGGGGGAAGGAAAGGCCACGAGGAAAAGAACTGATCATCCCCCACCACCTGATAAAGCTGAGACCCAGAATAGAGACAGTCTCTACTAGCAGCCTTTCTCAATCTTCTTATCCTGGCGGAACCCCTGAAATAATGTCCAGGTCTCAGGGAATCCCTGCATTAAATTTATTATATTTACAGGTCATGGTAACTTTGCGTGATCAGTAAGTTGTAAATATAATAATTCAATAAAATTTGTCAATGCTCTTTTAAGTAGCGAATGATTTTTTTTCTGTGGATCTGTTTATTTTGGCCAACTTATTAGCGTACTCTTTTTTTGTGGTTTCCCCTCCCCACAAAGATTATCAACTCTAATGCATGTCAGTAGTGTAAGGTAGTAGAAACTACAGGGTTTCTTTCTTTTTTTTTAAATTATTATTTCCTACTTGATTTATTTATGTATTTATTTTTTTTACATTTTATTCAAGTAGGCCTAAACATCTAATCAGAAATTTCTATTCTACAAGATGCTAACGAAATATGGTATGCGCAAGATTGAACACCGTCCTACTGCGCACTGCAATATGGGGCTGATCGATCACTGCCACCATTGCGAGCGCTAACATCGCCCGCCGCTCAAATTTAAAAAAAAACGGTTGTTTTTTTCAATCACGCTCTCTCGCGGAACACAAGCGACTCTCCCGGAACCCTCGGGTTCCGTGGAGCCCCGGTTGAAAAATCCTACTCTAATAATACTTCACTATCTTTCGGCAGTACCAACTATGGGAATCACCGTTACGCTTAATCGTAAGGCAAACACTGCGTCACAACTCTCAAAAGCGTTACATCTCTCCCACACAGAATGGTTGTGGTACTAACGTAACAGAGCTTACCAAACGATATCTCATTCTATATAGTTGCAGTTATTACATATTATTTTGTTTTAATACGTGAAGGGTTATTTTGACAACAAAGAAAAACAAACAAAAAACAACAACAACAAAACAAGTAGGTTGTTTTGGCCAGTGAGAGTGAGTTCCGATCAAGTTTGGTCAGTAAGAGTGAGTTCCGATCAGTTTGGCCGGTGAGAGTGAGTTCTGATCACATTTGGCCAGTGAGAGTGAGTTCCGATCAAGTTTGGCCGGTGGGAGTGAGTTCTGATCACATTTGGCCAGTTAGAGTTAGTTCCGATCAAGTTTGGCCGGTGAGAATGAGTTCCGATCAAGTTTGGCCGGTGGGAGTGAGTTCTGATCACGTTTGGCCAGTGAGAGTGAGTTCCGATCAAGTTTGGCCTGAGAGTGAGTTCCAATCACTTGCAGCAATAGATCCTCAACATTGAAGAGACTCAAGAGATATGCAACAATGCAAAATTATCGACAACAATTTAATGTAGGACATCTAAGAAATCAAGAAACAAGAGACAAATTTGCGGTCACAATATCCAACAAATTCCAAGTGCTCCAACAGCTGGAAGATGTAGAGAATACAGAAGACTATTGGCAGCAAATCAAAACGGTATGGCATGAGACATGTGAAAAAATACTGGGAAAAAAGGGAACGACAACAAAAAGCATGGATAACAACAGAAACCATCAATACGATTTTTTTTCCCTCTCACCAGCGGCACTCGAGCTTTCCAGCTCTTTTGGCCCAATGACATGTCATTGCGAGGCTGGGGGGTCAGTAAGATAAAAGACAGGAAAAACAAGAAAGCAGATTTAAACACAAGCAAAACCAGAAGTTCCAAAGCCAAGGCTCAAGAAATGTACACAGAAGCAAACAAAGAAGTAAAAAGAAGTATCAAAAGAGACAAGAGGAAGTATATTGAGGAGTTGGCAAGAGAGGCAGAAGATGCTGCAGCCAAAGGAAATATGAGAGAACTGTATAACAGCACAAAGAAGCTAATGGGGAAATACAAGCAAACAAGTTGCCTCATAAAAGACAAGAATGGAAAACTGCTCAGCAATATACAAGAGCAAATGAAGAGGTGAACAGAATATTTTGAGGACCTTCTCAATAGACCAGCTCCACAAAACCCCCCGGACATCCAGCCAACAGAAAAAGAGCTACAAATTAACGGTGAAAGACCAACGAAGGAAGAAATAAAGAAAGCCATAAAGCTTCTAAGAGATGGAAAAGCGTCTGGACCTGATGGCATTCCAGCAGAGGCCATAAAAGCAGATATCGACACGGCTACAGAGATGTTATATAAATTACTTGGTAAAGTCTGGGAAAAGGAAGAGATACCAGCAGAATGGAAGGAAGGATACCTGGTTAAGTTGCCTAAGAAGGGAAATTTACAAGCGTGCACAAATTATAGAGGAATAATGTTACTATCAGTGCCAGGAAACGTATTAAACAGGATTTTCCTTGAGAGATTAAAAGAGTCCATAGACAAGAAACTGAGAGATGAACAAACAGGTTTTCCACAAAACAGATCCTGTACAGACCAGATAGTCACTTTGAGAATAAAAGTTGAACAAAGTCTGGAATGGAATTCACCACTATCACATCGGATTTGTGGACTACGAAAAGGCATTTGACAGTGTAGACAGAGAATCACTTTGGAAATTGATGAGGCCTTATGGAGTTCCACTGAAGATCATTAATTTAATAAAGAAAACATATGAAGACATGACATGCAGAGTTCTTCATGAAGGACAGCTTACAGAACCGTTTGGGATAAGAACAGGAGTGCGACAGGGATGCCTCTTGTCTCCATTTCTTTTCTTACTAGCAATAGACTGGGTTATGAGAACATCGACAACACACACCAGAAATGGAATCCAGTGGACTCTGACTAAGCAGTTGGATGATCTGGATTTTGCTGATGACTTGGCTCTTCTGTACCATATCCGTAATCAGATGCAGGACAAATTGAAAACACTCGATGAGAGGTCATGGAAATTGGGTCTGAAAGTGCACAGGAAAAAGACAAAGATAATGAGAATAAATGCAGGTAATTATAACAGGGTTGAACTTGAAGAAACACCAATACAAGATGTAGAATCGTACACATATCTTGGCAGTAATATAGACAAAGTTGGAGGGACAGACAGTGATATCAAAATAAGAATACAAAAAGCAAGAAGAGCTTTCATTGTATTGGGAAAGAATATGGACATCAAGAGAAATCGGATCCAACACGAAAATAAGAATCTTCAACTCAAATGTGAAGTCAGTCCTATTGTATGGCTCTGAGACATGGAGAACAACAAAGACAACAACCAAAAAGCTACAGACTTTCATAAATGGGTGCTTGCGTAGAATAGAGGGATTAAAATGGTATGACAAGGTTACCAACGTGGAACTGAGGACAAGAACTAGACAAGTGCCAGTGGAACAAGAGATGAGAAGAAGACGATGGCGATGGATAGGACACACACTGAGGAAACCTGTTGATATCATTACAAGGCAGTTCTTGTTCTGGAACCCCCAGGGCAAGAGAGGCAGAGGTAGACCAAGAAGCACATGGAGAAGAGAGCTGGAAACAGAGTTGAAAATTATAAGGAGAACGTGGAAAGAACTTGAGATGATGGCACGTGACAGGAGGACTTGGCATGTGTTTGTTGAAGGCCTATGCTCCTTTGGGAGTGGAGGGCTATGAATGAATGAATGAATTGAAGAGACTGGGAGAGGATGGATATAGAGCGGGTTCTAAACATCTTAAAGAATAATAACATGACAATCCACCAAGGCGCATTCCGTGCACCCGATCGGAAATCAATAATCTATTGCGCCGGGAGTTCTTTTCAACAGTAATAGTTGATTAACAGAAAGGTCGTGTATTACGCGTGAATACGCTCGCTTGTAATTAGGATAAAAGCGTATGAGAAAGAATGCAGTAAGATGGTAGTAAACTGGGGGTTTCCATTATACTATAAACATCTATGTTACTGCAAAAAAAATCAGCTCTTCTGATGTAAAAAAAAAAAAATTAAAAGTCTGTCTCACTACCTTTTGGGATGCCTTAAACCAGCTGGTCTTAACACCCATAATTCTTTTCTCATAGGCGGCCTTCTCTTCGCACGGTTTATTTCTCAATTTATATCACCATTTCTTTTCTTCATTACCTGCCTTTCTTCTCACTGGTCGCTACTTCTCCCCATTTTTATTTACTTATTTTTTTTTTATTACTACGAGTATTTTCTATTTTCTTGCAGCACTTAGTTTTTTTCCGTACTAAGTCTTTACTGTCCATGTCCTTATGTAGTAACCATTATATTCATTATTAATTATTTTATTTCAGTTTGTTTTTAACCGTACATAGTCTTCACCATCCGTGCCCGGATGCAGAAATCATCTTGCGTATACACTGCACCAAAATCGGTCACGCCTGTGGGTTATATTGTTTATTTTATTTATCTCCCTTAGTTCTCGCTGTCTCTCCTTTCTGTCTTTCTCCATTTGTCCATGAAAATGTCTAGTTGCTGTTGTAACGTAGGCAATTTTATATACCCTTTGTCTTATAAGACGTACACACACGCACGCACGCACGCACGCACGCACGCACGCACGCACGCACGCACACACACACACACACACACACATATATATTGGTATCATGCGTGAAGTGACAATAGCAAGGCATCGATACCATTAGCTTATCCTTTAGATCAGTTGTATTGGCAAACATATGTACCACGTGCTTACAGGAATGGTATCAATGGGCGCGAATGAATCATTAACGTAATTAAAACGTCTCCAAACTTATTGACCATAACACGTACAAACTAACGCAGACTAACTGAAGCTGCAAGAAAAGTAAGACAATGGATAAACGCAGACTGCGATTATAAATAATAAAGTGAACGAAGCGATCAAACACGTGTGTGGTGTGTGTGTGTGTGTGTGTGTGTGTGTGTGCGTGCGTGCGTGCGTGCGTGCGTGCGTGCGTGCGCGTGCGTGTGCGTGTGTGGAGACAAAGATGGGGAATTTCTACTTCCCATTAGAACGGTGTCTAAAAATGGCGACTAATGAATAAATCAAAAGTTGTCCTCACGAGGCTGGGTCTACCTTCAGCACATTTTAAACAGCATCGGACAGCACATCTCTCTCTTTCTCTCTCTCTCTCTCTCTCTCTCTCTCTCTCTCTCTCTCTATCTCTCTCTCTCTTCTATCTCGTTCCTTCTCTCTCTCTCTCTCTCTCTCTCTCTCTCTCTCTCTCTCTTTCTGTCTTCTATATCTTTCTATCTATCTCTATCTATCTCTCTCTGTCTACTGTGTACACCTCTCTCTTATTGTGTGTGTATGAGAAGCAGAACACATAAAACAACATCGGATGCCATCTCTCTCTCTCTCTCTCTCTCTCTCTCTCTATCTCTCACTGGAGAAATGAACACATAAAACAGTATGCTATGTTTTAACTTCCTGTCTATTTCTCTCTGTGAGAAACTAAACTTAAAGTAGTATGAACTGCCACAAGTTTCTACCGATTTCTCTCTCTCTTTATCTATCTCTGGGGAACTATACTCTTAAATTAGTATGAGATGCCACAACTCTCTCTCTCTCTCTCTCTCTCTCTGATGAACTATACTCTTATATTAGAATTAGAGGCCACAACTCTCTCTCCCTATCCCTCTCTTCCTCTCTCTCTCTCTGTGTCTACGTGTGTTGTGTGTGTGTGGGTGCAAGGAACTAAACAATCAAACTTGTATAGATGTTCAATCTCTTTCTGCTAAGAAAAAACTGAGGCCGTGTGTGATGAGTTACTGTTATTTTTATTTTCAACTCGCACCAATGTTTTGTTCCATGTTATTTATTTTGGTTCTTTAATTATTCTTAGGCGTTCGAGTTCGTTATTTATTAATGCTGGGTTATTCTTTATGGCGTTAGGATTACTCAGACAACCTTCACCAACCCTTTTATTTGTGGGGATGTGAGAAATCCCCTACCCAGGTTGTAACGCGGAACCAGTGATTCATTCTGGTATATAGGAGGTCAGAAGCGTTACAAAATATTACGTGTAATTTCGGCGAGCGAGCAGAAATAATTTTGCGATTGCTCGGTTAACGATGAGTCAGAGGTTAAGATTATGTTATGATTGGTTGGGCTCGATTTAATTTATGTGCAGGCATGATATTAGGTCAAAAGTTGGGCAAAAGCGGTTCCTGGGAGATGATGCCAGATGCGATGACTCACCGCGTCTGTCTGGCATCAGGCTATTAGCAATATATATATTGAGCGCCAAAGTTTAGTTAGCGCTCACAAGTCCAAGAATTTTGTGCCGTGAATAAGCACCATTGCAGTATGCCCGGTTCGGTGAGATTCTGTAAAGTTTGGATATGTTCATAAATTAATAGTTGTGTAGGAAGTTTTTTTCTATAGGATTTTAGCACGTTAGAGTAAGCTTTCTTCTGGGATTAAATTTAATTTTTATTAGTCAGGAGTTGCCATCAATTGCTGACTTATACAAAACTAGAGCCAGTGTAGAGTAAGTTTTGTCTATAATTTTACTATGTATAAGCTAGCAGTATCTATGATTAGTTGCACAGGTTTTGAGATAATTAACTATATGAGGTTAGGTGCTATGTTAGACGGAAGCTCTGTGTAATGTAATAAAGAGGTCTGAGTAACAGCATTTGATTATGATAATTTGTAGTGAATATACGCGGGTGTGGTTTGTGTGTTAATTAGTTGTGCTATTTGGTAATAAAGTCAGAAGACAAGGGGTGAAAGGGGTTTAATATTAATATAGATGGTGTATGTATAAGTGTGTTAAATAATTTTGCTTATTTGATAACCTTCCCGGGGCAGTATTTAATAAGAATAGGGCTGGAAAATTATTCAGTACAGTAGGATATTGGCTTCAGGGAAGAAATGTTGTGACGCCTACGAGATCACGCACACAAAAGAATCAGGTCAGCCCGCGTCTTGGTTTAACGTAACAGACAGCGAGTAGTTTGTGCAGGAGAGAAAGGAGGGAGTTGTAATTTAGTCTGACCCTCGGGCAGAAATAAAACAGAGATGAGGGCTTGTGTGTAGGGGAGATTTATTACTTTAGGGGACACCAGGGTGTAGATGAATCTTGGGTGTTATGTATTAGGTAATTTTGAATTGTTGTATAGATGTTGTTATTTTGTTTTACAGCGATTCACGGCGGGGGAGGTTGTAGATAAACCTAAGCCTACAACGGACTTTGCCTTCTCAGGAGAGGGAGGCACGGGACATCAGTGTAATTGAAGAAAACTAGGTACGCGCTTTGCACCTGGCGCCCAGTTACGTCTGCAACACTGAGAGGAATTAGAAGTTCTCTTGACGTGAGGAAACCTATACATCAGCGGGGACTTGGCGGGGACTTGCCTCTAAATCGGAGCTCTTAGCTCGTAAAGGCCCAATACCAAAACAGGCTACGTTGCCTGGTGTTGTTTACATACTGCCACAATAATGCAGTAGGCCTAAACCCGAAGCGGTTTATCTCGTCGATTTGAAGAATTGAGTGTCATCAGCAGTGATAAAATCTACAGCCTTAGGCAAATAAATATATATATATTCACCAAGGACCCCTTCATCAGTATTCGGGAAAGGAGAGAGGGAAAACATGCCTTTCTCAATGCTTACGGGAGGAGGTGCGTGACGAAAAGCAACTCATCGGAGCCTCAGACGAAGACGATAGCGTCAGAAAGGCACTGAACAGAAATAGAAGGAGAGAGTGGGAAGTTTAGCGGTTTCCTCAGGAACAGTAGGGTTAGTTAGAAATACTTAGAGGACAGCCTCTGAGGTATTGCTGCAGAATCCATTAGCGTAGCATTTATTTGTGGTGTATTAGTTAGGTGTGCAGGACCGCCTAGAGCGCCTTTGAGACAGTGTAGTCATTTAGTTTATAAATCTTCAGCGGGACAGTGTGTTTAGTTAGTAACAATTGTGTAGTCAGGAGTGATGGCTCTTACTTAGAGACCTCCGCCAAGTATATGTCTTTATCCTTAGTTGTTTTGTGCAAGTGTGAAAGAGAGCGTGATAATTTATATTGTGTCTTTTACTTGATTTGTTCAGTTTTTTTTTTTCCAGGTTGTGCGAACTTGCACGTTATTGTTGTTCGCTGTGGTATTGATTTGTTGTTTAATAAACTATAAAATGTACACTGGATCAGTTTATCTTTTACTATACTATACTTGTATGCTTTGACTGTATAGTGGTGTCTGTGGATAACTTAGTGTAACCTTTATCTCCTTCCTGGTAGTCAGAGATGGTGAGACAGTAGCTAGTAAAATAAGTCACAAGTGGCGAGGGAGTGTCAATCTAGGTTCTCACCCTTGAAGCTATAAGTCTCATCCTTCCACATTCACTGAAATTCTCATCTTAATCTATCATCTCAGACTTTCCTAAAAACTGGTGTCTTGTCTCTGTACTCAAACAGACTCTAATTAAGCTACTCTGTGACACGTCTAAATCATTACGAAGGTAGTTTGCTCGATTTGGTTCAAAAACACGAACAACAACCACAACAACGATAGAGAAACTACAGTTTTAATGACATTTTCACTTGTCTTTACAGTTTGCCAATCAATTATATAAACTTTGTCTAAACTGAATGGCGGCCCTTAACTTTTGTCCAGTAGTATATATATATATATCCACAACGGGCTGATCACCCGTTTGCCAGTCACTTCGATTACAGAAACAGCGGCAGATGGGTTGATTTGCCGTTGCCCTAAAGACGCCACTAGGCGTGATGGGAAACAATGGCAAAGAAAACCTATCTGCTGTTGCCCTAAGACGCCACTAGGCGTAATGGCCACTGACTGCTTTGACGGTCGGTGGCTAAGGACGGAAGAAGAAGAAGATATATATATATATATATATATATATATATATATATATATATATATATATATATATATATATATATATATATATATATATATATATATATATATATATATATATATATATATATATATATATGATACAAACGGATTGATTTGTCGTTGCCCTAAAGACGCCATTAGGCGTGATGGGAACAACGGCAAAGAAAATCTATTCGCTGTTGCCCTTAAGACGCCACTAGGCGTAATGGCCACTGACTGCTTTGCAGGTCGTTGGCTAAGGACGGAAGAAGAAAAAGAAGATATATATATGATAGGAAACTATAACAGAGCATTACAACAGGATGCAAGCTGATCATCAGAAATGTTCTCCAGTCGGAAAAGTGCTTCAGCCCGTTACTCTCCTTGACACTCTAGGTGTATTAGATAAATACTAGAAATAATATTCGGATATGATAAGCCACAGAGAGCTTTAGACAAAATAAACCAGCAACAAACAAATTAAAGTACTAATAACCACAGGTAAGGAAATCGACATACTTCACGAAGACGGAAGGAAATACAGTCTGTTAGGCTTTCAATTAAACCCTACAAGGAAAAAGGAGAGTAGGGCGAAAAAAAAATAACAAAATAATGAACTATGCATAACAAAAAAATTTCAGAAGACTGTAGAATAGATGTTGCCATTACTTGCTTACTGTTTTACTTAACTCAGATTTAGTCGGGTAATTTTGTATGTATGTATTTGTTTTCCATTGATGTTTCTTGTATTGTCTACTTTGTTCCTTGTCGCATTAATTGCTTACTGTTTTACTTAGCTCAGATTTTGTTGAGTATTTTTTTCGATGTATATGTTTGTTGTCCATTTATGTTTTTAATGCCCACTTTGTTCATTGTTCCATTAACTGCTTACTTAGTTCAGCCTTTATCGGGTATATTTTTCGATTTATCCATTGATGTTTTTATTGTTTACTTTGTTCATTGTTCCATTAATTGCTTACTTAGCTCAGCTTTTATCGGGTGTATTTTTCGATTTATCCATTGATGTTTTTATTGTTTACTTTGTTCCCTGACCAACTAAAATTACGTTCAATTCATTCAGCTCGCGCTTGTCTCGTAATGCGCAGTGGATAGCTGAAGTTCTTGAACCAAGTGTGTTGCATTGGCTGATTGTGGTGTTGTTGTAGGATGTCTGTGTTGTTGCAGGATGTCTGTGATGTTGTAGGATGTCTGTGATGTTGTAGGATGTCTGTGTTGTTGTAGGATGTCTGTGATGTTGTAGGATGTCTGTGATGTTGTAGGATGTCTGTGTTGTTGTAGGATGTCTGTGTTGTTGTAGGATGTCTGTGATGTTGTAGGATGTCTGTGTTGTTGTAGGATGTCTGTGATGTTGTAGGATGTCTGTGTTGTTGTAGGATGTCTGTGTTGTTGTAGGATGTCTGTGATGTTGTAGGATGTCTGTGTTGTTGTAGGATGTCTGTGATGTTGTAGGATGTCTGTGTTGTTGTAGGATGTCTGTGTTGTTGTAGGATGTCTGTGTTGTTGTAGGATGTCTGTGTTGTTGTAGGATGTCTGTGATGTTGTAGGATGTCTGTGTTGTTGTAGGATGTCTGTGTTGTTGTAGGATGTCTGTGTTGTTGTCTATCCATCTGCCTCTTGGTCTTCTCTGTGCTCAGAAATTATATCTTGTACTGTTGTAGGCGCGTGGTGGTCATTTATAGGGCTGCATGCTCAAGAGATGGCCAAACCATTTAACTTTCTCTCTCTCTCTCTCTCTCTCTCTCTCTCTCTCTCTCTCTACTTGATGCAAGATGTTGTTCCTACCATTTTTCTGATGTGTCATAAATTGTCATTCTGTCTCTCCTATTAACATTATTGGCTTTTTTCTTAAGCACCTCATCTCACAGGATGTGATTTTTCCAGTTTTGTATCTTGGTCAGGAACACTGATAGCAGTGTTGGTAAGACTGTAGTATTTATCAGCTGTCGTTTAGTTTCCATACCAATTTTCTGATGTTTGAGTAATGGTGACAGTTGGTAAGTCTTTTCACTGGTTTCCTGACATCTTGTTTCAATTTCTCTGTCAAGTCTTCCATTATCTGTAAAAATGTTTCTTAGATATTTGAATTCTCGAACCTGCTTAAGCCTAATGTTACTGACATGTATGTAAAGTGGGGCCTCGCGATCTGCTGATCTACTTCGTTTCTGTCTCTGATGTGTTGATCTTCATCTCCCACGGGCTGAATTAAGTGCAGTAGTTTGATTGTGCAATCATAGGCCATCAACACCTCACGCTAAACTCTAGTGCCCTCTGCCATCCGCTCAAGGATTTTTCATGTCTTCTTGATTCATTTTAAATCTGCGTCTAATTCCTTTATCCTTGGGTTGTTCGGTCGTCAAGTGTTTATCTAACCCTGAGGATTCCAGGGCAAGAACTACCTTGCAATGCTATCAACATGTTTCCTCAATGTCTGCACAATTCAACGCCAAAGGGTTTTCTTCACCACTTGCTCTACAGGTATTTGTCTGGTTCTGTTCGTCAGTTCGACATTGATAATAAAAATTTGGACAAGAAAAAAAAAACTGAAACAACAGATAAATTAACTATTGTCTCCCTGACACCCACACGGTCTAGAAATGCAGCGAAAATCAAAAAGCATTTTAGTAAAAATAAAGACAAAGTTAGTCTGATAGCAGACACTGACGTAGGGGAGGGAAGTGTTAGAGACTTCACTATACTAGATCAAGTATTATAAGGTAGGTGTGACCAGTTCCCCTTTTCGCTGTCCTTCTGTAAGTCAAGATTAAATTCAAGTACCCATTTACAGCTATGTGACTGGAGTGTGAGGCTACCAGGTTTCAAGTCTGGAATTCGGTCATTTGGCCCCAAGAGACAAGCGCAAGCGTCCTTACCACTCTACCAACAGAACCCTCAACATATTTCATTACTTCACCATTACGTTTTCTTCGAACCATCAAAAATGACATTTTTATCTTCTTAAAATCATCACAAACAGTCATAATTTTAGTGAATTTTCAAACGACTAACCACAAGCGACTTTCTTCCTGTTTGCGCGATGACCCGTAGGAAAAACATTACACGTTTGTTAGTTTTACAAAATGTTTTAGCTAACACGAAGTTCGGTTTGATTAAGTTCAACATTAAAAACGTCAAAATGAGTAAACCAAGCCACAACCAAAGAGTTTAGTTCATAGAAGTCCTGTCTTACCTGTTGTCTTGGCTGCGGGTAATAGATGGAATCCTTGTCGCAGTAATACATGAAGTTAACTGCAGTGCGCATCCGAGTTAGCAGTGAGCGCCTGACTACGTAAATAAAGCAGTTTATTGAACAAAAAGTTAACGATTAAACCATTATCACGCGCTCTTTCTTCTTGTAGTCAGCCAGGACTAGACTGCGGTACCAACACACTAATGATACCGGTAACTGCAGCAGAACGATGTGCCGGAATAATTGATAGCTGTGGAGGACAGTCTATACTCTATAATGTGTTTTCTGTCTGTCTGTCTGTCTGTCTGTCTGACTGTCTGTCTAACTGACTGTCTGCCGGCCTGCCTATCTATCTATCTATCTACCTAACTACCTACCTGCCTGTCTGTCTATCTGCCTGTCTGTCTATCTGCCTGTTTGTCTGTCTGTCTATCCATCCATCCACCCATCCACCTATCTACCTATCTTCCTATCTACCTATTTACCTTTTTACATATCTACCTGTCTACTATCTATCTATCTATCTATCTATCTATCTATCTATCTATCTATCTATCTATCTATCTATCTATCTATCTATCTCTCTATCTATTTATCTGTCTGTCTATCTGTCTGTCATTTGGTTTTTTGTATAGTTCTAGAAGGTCACAGACAGAGATCCATACCTTTAGCTGCCATCCATTATGTGCCAGTCGATTTCTCTCAGAACCCTATTATATATCTCTATCAGGAATTGCAACCTCTTTTTTACCAGTCAAAACTTATCTTAAGATGATTTTCTGGAGAGATTATATCGAGCTATCGATTACAATCATACTTACTATTTCGGATCATTTCGGGACCATAGTCTTTAACCCTCTGTAGCCACGATGACAGTAGGACTAATAAATGAGTAGTAATTAAAGTTATTGTTCTTTTGTTCATATGTATAAAATATTTTTTTCTATGTTTCTTATTCTTGTCCTAATTGTTCTTCGTACCAAAGTAACTTACTCTAATAAAAATTACAAAGGCATTTCAGATTCACATGACAACTCACTTAAGGGTTTAACGAACAGGAAGTTTACATATGTCCGGAAGCGCCCATTCTAAATTGATTGATATAATTTACCGTCAACGATAATTGTTAATCTTAAACTTTTTTTTGACATTTTTGTTTCTAAGCTTTTACTTCACACATCTGGCAGCGATGTTCTGAAATAAATATTTTTTTTTCCTTCCTTATTATTTTCTGCAGTTTCCATATCTGTTTGCGTGTGAGGCTACCAGGTTTCAAGTCTGGAATTCGGTCACTTGGCCCCAAGAGACAAGCGCAAGCGTCCTTACCACTCTACCAACTGGACCCTCAACATATTTTATTACCTCACCATTACGTTTTCTTCGAACCTTTAAAATGACATTTTCATCTTCTTAAAATCATCACAAACAGTCATAATTTTAGTGAATTTTCAAACGACTAACCACAAGAGACTTTCTTCCTGTTTGCGCGATGACCCGTAGGAAAAACATTACACGTTTGTTAGTTTTACAAAATGTTTTAGCTAACAGGAAGTTCGGTTTGATTAAATTCAACATTTAAAACGTCAAAATGAGTAAACCAAGTCACAACCAAAGGGTTTAGTTCATAGAAGTCCTGTCTTACCTGTTGTCTTGGCTGCGGGTAAAAGATGGAATCCTTGTCGCAGTAATACATGAAGTTAACTGCAGTGTGCATACGAGTTAGCAGTGAGCGCCTGACTACGTAAGTAAAGCAGTTTATTGAACAAAAAGTTAACGATTAAACCATTATCACGCGCTCTTTCTTCTTGTAGTCAGCCAGGACTAGACTGCGGTACCAGCACACTAATGATACCGGTAACTGCAGCAGAACGATGTGCCGGAATAATTGATAGCTGTGGAGGACAGTCTATACTCTATAATGTGTTTTCTGTCTGTCTGTCTGACTATCTATCTATCTATCTATCTATCTATCTATCTATCTATCTATCTATCTATCTATCTATCTATCTATCTATCTATCTATCTATCTATCTATCTATCTATCTATCTATCTATCTATCTATCTATCTATCTACCTACCTACCTACCTACCTACCTACCTACCTACCTACCTACCTACCTACCTACCTACCTACCTACCCACCTACCCACCTACCCACCTACCCACCTACCCACCTACCCACCTACCCACCTACCCACCTACCCACCTACCCACCTACCCACCTACCCACCTACCCACCTACCCACCTACACACACACACACACACACACACACACACACACACACACACACACACACACACACACACACACACACACACACACACACACACACACACACACACACACACACACACACACACACACATACACACATACACACATACACACATACACACATACACACATACACACATACACACATACACACATACATACATACATACATACATACATACATACATACATACATACATACATACATACATACATACATACATACATACATACATACATACATATATATATATATATATATATCCACCCACCCACCCATCTATCCACCCACCCACCCTCCCACCCATCCATCCATCTGATCTATCTATCTGTCATTTGGTTTTTTGTATAGTTCTAGAAGGTCACAGACAGAGATCCAGACCTTTAGCTGCCATCTATTATGTGCCAGTCGATTTCTCTCAGAACCCTATTATATATCTCTATCAGCAATTGCACCCTCTTTTTTATGTCAAAACTTATCTTAAGATGATTTTCTGGAGAGATTATCGAGATATCGATTACTAAGCATACTTACTGTCTCGGATCATTTCTGGACCATAGTCTTTAACCCTCTGTAGCCACGATGACAGTAGGACTAATAAATGAGTAGTAATTAAAGTTATTGTTCTTTTGTTCATATGTATAAAATATTTTTTTCTATGTTTCTTATTCTTGTCCTAATTGTTCTTTGTACCAAAGTAACTTACTCTAATAAAAATTACAAAGGCATTTCAGATTCACGTAACAACTCACTTAAGGGTTTAACGAACAGGAAGTTTACATATGTCCGGAAGCGCCCATTCTAAACTGATTGATATAATTTACAGTCAACGATAATTGTTAATCCTATTGTACGTCTCAATGAACGTTACGGAACCACTGGCAGTGCCCGGGATAGACTTCGGAGTGGCCAACCACGAGTTACTATCCCTGCGCAAGATCGTCATATTGTGCTGAGTCACCTAAGGAATCGTTCTCTCCCGGCAAGTCAAACAGCAAGAGCAATAGTGGGTAGACGTGGGCAAGTCTCTCAAATGACAGTCATACGACGACTCAGAGATACAGGCCTTACTGCAAGACGACCTTATGTTTGGCCAAACTTGACTCACAGACATCGTCAGCAGCGCCTGCAATGGGCAGAGCAACATGTCAGATGGACTAGACTGCAGTGGAATGCTGTCCTATTCACAGACGAGAGCAAATTCAACATATCCTTTACTGATGGACGTATGCGGATTTGGCGACGGTATGGAGAGCGCTTTGCCGATTGCTGTGTTCGTCAGCACAACCGATTTGGAGGTGGCAGTATTCACATTTGGGGAGGATTCATTTTTCACTTGCCTCTTCACGTCTTCCGTGGAAATGTTAATGCTGTGACATATCGAGATGAGGTTCTGGATGCATTGGTTGCTCCTGCGTTCACAAATTATCCAGACTTGCAGCTTCTCCAGCAGGATAACGCACGTGCGTACACCGCATGCATTACGCAGCAATATCTACAGCAGCAGAACATTGTGACGATTGATTGGCCTGCCCTATCACCAGACATGTTCCCTATAGAACATCTGTGGGACGAGCTTGGGCGCAGAGTCTACAGGTAAGGTTCTCCAGCTAATCTGCAACAGCTCGAAGCTGCTCTTACACGTGAATGGGACTTGATTTCCCGGAAATTCCTTCAGAGACTTGTGCGTTCCATGCGGAGCCGCTGCCAAGCTTGTTTGCAAGCACACGGTGGACATACCAGATACTGAGGATAGTGTGAATGAATTTTTGTAATGGTTGCATTTTTGGTTTTCTCCCTTGCCTGCACAGAATGCAATGAATTTCATAACAATCAAATGTACAAATTAATGACCAGCATGGATTCATAGGAAAATGAATAAAGATTCCAAATATGTAAACTTGTAAACACTTATATTTACATTTCACACTCTGTTCCTGGATTATACAGGTGGTGCGTTTTTTAATGTGCTTCAGTATATATATATATTTATATTTATATATGTATATGTATATATTTATATATATTTATTTATATTTATTTATATATATTTATATTTATATATATTTATATTTTTATTTATTTATTTATTTATTTATTTCTTCCTTATTATTTTCTGCAGTTTCCGTATTTGTTTACTTTAATCAAGGGCTTTTAGCCGAAACGGTAGTGCTTTTGTTGCAGTAATTCTGAAAATGTTTCTTACATTTTTCCTTGAGTGGTAACATTGTTACAGTTTTACGGCAATTGGGTACATCATTTCTACTTACTAGGTACATTGCAACAGGACTCTTTAACTTTTCGTGTGTCTTTCAGCGTTTTATATGTAAATCATTCAATATTGTCAACATGAATGATATATATATATATATATATATATATGACAGCTCCTTCACCAGAGGTACTACCAATACCTGACATCCCAAACCCCCTCATCATGGGGTCCACTATCATCAGCAAAACGTAAAATGCAAAGAGGTCGGCCTCCAATCGATATGGTTGTTTTATAATCGTAGAGAGCCTCCTGCATAATATGTTCTAGATATATATTAAAGAACACTGGGGACAGGATAAATCCCTGACGAACTCCTACAGTTGTTTTGAAAAATTCTCCAATGTCATTGCTTGCAAAAACAGCACTGCTTGCGTCCTTGTATAGTGCTTCAATGATATCTATGATGTTGGTATCAAAATTGAATTTTCTCATTATTTGCCATAAGCCTTCATGCCAGACTCGATCGAAGGCTTTTGTGAAATCGATGAAGTTATGGTATAAATCGCATTGATGCTGGAGATGTTTTTCGATCAGTAATCTAATATTGAAGATTTGTTCTGAGGTACTTCTTTTTGGTCTAGCCTCGGACAAGATTTCTTCTGATTTCTGTTTTATTCTGTTCAAAAGTATCCTTAACATCACCTTACTTGGATGACTAATAAGGCTAATGGTTCTGTAATTCTTGCACATTTTTTAGATTTCCTTTCTTTGGAAGCGTTATTACTAATGACTGCGTCCATTCTTTTGGCCATTTTTTTGTACTCCATATCTTCTGGCAAATTGTTGTCATGATTTTTACTATATCTGGTCCTCCATATTTCAAGAGCTCTGCTGGGATATTATCCACACCCGGTGACTTCCCTCCTTTCATCGAACATATAGCCTCTTCCACTTCTTCCTGTAATATTGCTGCATTTCCGAGTTCCCTGTTTTCACACTTAATGTTGTTTAATATGCTATAGTCAGTGTCGAGTTTACAGTTATATAATTCTTTACAATATTCTGTCCACCTTCTGCCATGCTGCTTCAGGAACCTCTTTCTTAACCTTTTTCATATCCTCCAGAAAGTTGAGAGCTGCAAATTTTCCTCCAACAGTTGCCTCAAAGATTCCCGCGATTTCTGGATCTTTCAGTTTGTCTAAAGTGAATCTTAACTGAGAACATCTGTTTTGATTATAATTCTTTTTGAGTTTAAGCTTGAGCGTCATTAATACCATGTCGTGATCACTACCAATGTCGGCGCCAGGAAAAGTCCTAGTCTTGGCTTTATTAATACTGGACTTGAATCTTTTGGATCCAAGAATAAAATCAATTTGGCCATATATCTCAGTTTTCGGGGCATGCCACGTTGTTCTTCTTGATAACTTATGAGGAAATAGTGTATTTGAAAGGGTTAGTTTATAGTTGCTGGCAAATTCTAGTAGCCTTAGTCCTCGATCGTTGGTTTCTCCTGTCCCAAATTTCCCCACCGTGCCAGCCCACTGACCGTATGCATCTAGCCTTATTTTAGCATTCCAATCACCTAGCACGATGAGAAGATCTTTCTTTGGAATTTTCTTAATTGTTTCATCTAGATTTTCATAAAATGTATCAATTGCATCATCTTCATAGTCAGTAGTAGGGGCATATACCTGTATGATGGAGATGTTCTTTGGATGTGCTGCAATACGTATGGTGATAAGCCTGCTATTTACTGGGGTGCAGCTGATGACAGAGTTCAATCTATCTTTATGTACAATAAAACCTACTCCATGCTGATGATTGGACTCATCTTCACTAAACCAAATTTTGTGACCATCGTCCGTTATTGATTCACCTAATCCTGTCCATCTGATTTAGATAACTACACTTAAAAACTAGATTTTATGACGCAGTACATGGCAACACTTTACCAATATTTCTATAATAGGAATCGTTCTAGTGTGTGTTTTCATCCCCCCTTCAACCCTCCAGGAGCATAGGCCTTCAACAAACTTATTCCAAGTATTCCTGTCCTGTGCCATCAGCTCCATGTCTTTTCATGTCTTCTTAATCATTTTCATTTCTAAGTTCTCTTCTCGATGTGTTTTTCGGTTTACCGATGTTTCTTCTTACCCTGAGACTTGCAGGACAAGGACAATGTTGTAATGCTACCCTGAGACTTCCAGGACAAGGACTATGTTGTAATGCTACCCTGAGAATTGCAGGACAAGGACTATGTTGTAATGCTACCCTGAGACTTGCAGGACAAGGACTATGTTGTAATGCTACCCTGAGGCTTGCAGGACAAGGACTATGTTGTAATGCTGCCCTGAGACTTGCAGGACAAGGACTATGTTGTAATGCTACCCTGAGACCTGCAGGACAAGGACTATGTTGTAATGCTACCCTGAGACTTGCAGGACAAGGACAATGTTGTAATGCTACCCTGAGACTTCCAGGACAAGGACTATGTTGTAATGCTACCCTGAGACTTGCAGGACAAGGACTATGTTGTAATGCTACTGTTGCGGACCTCTCGGGACCCCCGTGTGTTAAGGGTGCTTCGATGACTTCTAGTATTTGAGGATGACCAAGTTATTATATGCGTATTCAGTTTATAGAGTCAAAGTCCCTCGGGTTCTTATCACTTTTGTAGGATTCCGTAATACTGTCCGTTGGTATCGATAATGTCTGCTTTAACCCTTGTGATACATTCTGTGCTGAATATGTTTCATATTAAATATTCGACCCTTGACTGACCTGTGTTAGTCTCTTGTCTTATTGATTATATTGGCAGTGTGAGATGCAGCGTGTTAAGACATTAATCATCACTGGTCATGATTAGTTGAAGATGAATAGCATTTAACTCAACTCCGAATACGATAGTTGATAAGACTGTGATTTTGACGACTCAAAATATTTAATTAGTAATTTCATACCATGAGCAGACACCAACTACATGGGAACAAAAGTCACATCACATTCATGTACGATCTGTAAGAGTTCTCATTATTTCATAAGCACATGTTCACAATCTCTATCTAGAGTTCTGGTTAGAGGTCAGTTCCTTTTAACGGCCAATGTCCTTTGGCATAAATTCAGAGGCTAACTAGACTTACTCCCGTCGCTAGTTTATACAATAGCCTGTTGCACTAGACTTAACTATCCTGCTAGTTTTGCAATATACTTATTATGCTAGGCTTACGTCTACTGCTAGTCGTTTAATATCCGTTACACTAGGCTTACGCTTGCCGCTAGCTGTACAATATCCATCTATACTAGTCTTACACTATTGCTAGTAACATAATGTTCCTTTGGCATACCACGCCGGGCTAATCTGCCATAATTATGCAAACTGCGTTATTCATACGACGACTTACGTTTGGTTCACGAAATACACTGCTCAAATGGCTTCCCAGCCACACAATTAAAAAGTGGATATACCACACAGTATAAGTGGCAATGGCCACACTTCTGAAACACACTGCCGTTCGGGTCAAAACCCACAAGTCGAATATATAGTGGCAATGGCCACACATGCCATACGCTGCCGTTGGGGCCGAAGCCCACACGTCGAATGACCTTACAAAGACATACGCGTCATGCATAGTGATATGCATACTTATCGTTACCATATTCAATTGCGATGTTCCATGGTGCAGTAATTCGAGTCGGCCAAAACTCAAATGCCTGCACACATGCAACAATCATCGACATCGGTCGATGAGATATATCTCTATTCGTTTGAGGTGTTCCATGATACAGCCATTCGGATCGAGCACAAATCCAAATGTCTGTAAGCATGAAACAATCATCGACATCAGTCGCGGAGATATAATCATTTGAGGAATGCGCCATGCTGCAGACATGAAGCAATCCTCAACAGCTACCCTGAGACTTCCAGGACAAGGACTATGTTGTAATGCTACCCTGAGACTTCCAGGACAAGGACTATGTTGTAATGCTACCATCTTGTTTCCTCACTGTGTGTCTTATCAATATCCAGTGTCTTCTCGTGTCTTGCTCCATTGACATTTGTCTTGTTCTTGACATCAGTTCCACGTCCATGATCTCGTGATACCACTCCAATCCTTCTATTCTTCGCAAACACTAATTCATGAAAGTCTGTAGCTTTTTAATGTGTGTTTTTGTTAGCAAAACAAAGATGGAGAGGCATTGTGACCTACACTATTATATGATCGAATGCTTGTTTACTTCAAACTTTTGTTATTAGCTTTCATGAAAACATAGATATGTACATATGTACAAACATAATACGTACATACATACATGTATATCATTCATACATACATATCATACATAGATATATACTTACATACATATCAGAATCTATATTCTTCATAAAATACATTGACATGTTCTGATACGATATAATAAATACAACATACCAAATAGGAGAATCATTGGGATTCACAATAGTGTGGAATGCGTCTATGTAGTTCAATATTGGTGTTGTGTGTGTGTTTTTTTTACTTACATAGAATATATTCTTATCCTATGTATACATAACAGCATCTTAATTCTCCGTAAAATATTTTAACATGTAGGAGTGTGATACATTAAATACAATAACAGTTGATTAACAATACAACATATCGAATAGAACATTAGATTCAACTTCAGTATGATACATTTCTCCATAATATTAATATGGGTGTTTTTTTAAATTGAAACTTCCATATCCTGTACGATCCTATGACACGAACACTATATACCTTAATTATTACCCATATAGGTTGAACCGGGTATCCCGTGCACACGACTAACACCAATTTTCAAATGCTTGGTTAAAAAATCCAAACGAAAACGACCCTGTGATTGCACTAGTGCTAATTTACATAATACTCTGGCTTGAAATTTCCTCAGCCCCAAAGACATCAATCCGACTCACATATTTTGCATGTACATGTCCCAAACTACCAATTATCAGTACGATAACATATGTACGATTGCCTAATTCGGTAATTTCTGCACTAGGTGGATCGTACTTATCAAATGTATGCTGGTAACGTGTATCTAAATAAGCATCATGTGGTGTTGCTACGAGGGGTTGTAGATTTCTGATAGGTGATTAAGACTTAGTTTGGTCCCTTCTGAATAGACATAGACATAAGTGTTAGCTCAGTGGGAGGTGATAACATAGAAATAGATTTCACGAGTGAGGTGGAGGAAATATAGTAGATTCTGTCTCTGACACTCGAGAAGCTTCTCTCAGTCAGCCTATCATCTACAACAGAGTTAGATTAGTCAGACAAATCTAATATAATATATAGTAGTATATATATATATATATATATATATATATATATATATATATATATATATATATATATATATATATATATATGTACCTCCCATACACACACACATAAGTGACTACAATAGACACACATACGTGAAACTAGGACAATGGAAATATAGATAATTGGAAACGAACTGACCGACACATTGGAATACGTTTATATGAAGTTTAATTATCATATTAAACTTCCATCACAACATATAAAATTACATCAAACATATACAAATAGTCATAAAGTCAATGAATTGCTACAAGAAAGATAGACCCATTGGTAAGATCCTTTCCATAGATGTATAGCCCACAGTCCTGTTAGAAGAAAAGTGATAGCCCCAAAGAGTCACGGATACATATGATTTAGTCTAAGGTTTCCCTTTAAAGGTATGAACAGACTTGGATACTCTGATCTATCCTAAGGAAAAATATTGTTAGCAACAAAACAAAACTTGCATAAAGAAATTTAAGACAGCAAAATGGGTGCCAAAATACAACCATAAAGGAATCACTCAGTCCTGCATTCACTCTATTCAGTCAGCCGTGATCACGTGCTTTCATTCGTACTTACAGCTTTGGTAGCAACTTCTGGAAAACACTATTTTTAGGACATGCACATACAGACTCTCCAATGGTAGTCTTGGCCAAGAGAACCCCAGTTCCAAAAAGAAAGGTTGGATCCACTCCTTCATGGAACGTTTTCTTGGTTATACTTATTTTAGGATATCTGGTTCTGTCACATTAAAATTGTCCAGGCACGAACGTCAACAGCGAGCACAGTGTCAATTGCTTAGGTTTCTAGTAATGAGGAATGTCAGGTCGGTGCCTTCTCTCAGTATAGGACTTTATTTGGTCACACCACAACTAGTCAAAACTCCGTCGGAATGTTGCTGATATTAATATTTTGCTTGCCACAAGGGCTGAAATGTACTTGAGGTTTTTCTCTGGAAGAATTAAATCAGGCTCGATGGGCCCGTTACTTCATTAAATCTTAAAAAACAGTTTATGTACTGGGTACTCTGTCGTTCTGGATGCCAATGCAATCTAGACAGGTTTTACTTTATACACTGTCGTAGATTTCCGATAGGAGAATTAAGACTAGGTTTGGTCCCTTCTGAATAGGTTTGAATAGGTGATAGACTCAGTGAGAGTTAGTGAAAGGTAATAGAATTTCCACACACGTGAGATGATAGATTTTTGATATAGTGGCTGTCTCTGAAAGCGAAAAGAATTCTTCTCTCTCTCACCTATCTTCTACAACAGTTGTTACAGCGTCAGACAGACTACACCAATATACATATTACGTATATTTCTATCACTCACAGGCACGCACATACACGTGACGACAGGTAAACACACAGACGTGGGAAAAACTATAACAATGATATATATATTATCTAGAACGAGCTGACCAAACACGATTATTAAGTTCAAGAGCGATTTTATTATCAGGAAAAATCGGCTCACAACATCAAAGAAAGTACATCAAGGAAAATACATATACACATAGTCATAAAAAATCAAGGAAATGTTGCAAGGATGATAGCCCCGTTATAGTGTTAACTCTAGGTTTAGCCCGGCCCCGTTAAGAGAACAGATGATGGCGCCAGAGTCACAGATACATAGGGTTTGAGTCTAAGAGGTTTTCTTTGTTTTATCTCGTAATTATATGCACAGAGTTTGAAAAAAATCTGATTTAACCTAAGACAAAAACACAAGAACCCTAGCCTTAGCAACAAATTATGCAGATTGGAAAGAAAATTAGGACAGCAACAGGGTGTCAAAGATATAATAGTGAAAATGTCACTCAGACCAGCGTACACTCATTCATTCCGCAATGGCTTCTCATTCAGGTACTCACGACTTTGCTCGCTGCCTCTTGGAACACATTGATTTTAGATTTTCACACAGACTCAAAAATGCAGTCTTCTGCCAAGAAGTCCCCAGTTCCAAAAGACGTATTAAACTTGGAGTCTCCGGGAACGACTACTTGGGTATGCAAATTTGTTTAAATGTCTGATTAAGTCACCTAACAATTATTCCAGGCGCGGGAGTTAGCAGAGCACAGTGTCAATAGCGTAGGTTTCTAAAAAATGATGAATGTCAGGTCGGTGCCTTCCCTCAGTATAGGATTCACTTTAGTCACACCACAGATTTGTCCACAAGATATAATCTAGTCGGGAAATGATTGTTAATATTCACGCCACCAGGCAGCAAATTATATAGAGTTTCTAGAAGAAATTAAGTGCTGGCTCCAAGGTCCAGTATTTATCATTACAGTCTTTGAAAACCCGTTATAGGGATATTAGTATTTCTGTCTAACTTGCACCGTCAGATCAGTGTTACTTGAGAAAACCCACGTGGTTCAAAATAAGGACTGTCTATTTCTTCACAAGTATGGAAACTACTACTAGGTGCTGGTAAAGTTAGGGTCACCCCAAAACTTTCACTGTGTGGAGGAAAAATAACACATATAATATAATAAACAGAATCTGTACTGGTTAAAACTTACATTTAAACTTGCAAGCAGAGAGCTTTGCTTATCATTTAAACTTCCCGTGACGTAAGTGATGCGTGATGCCATATGATGATGGATGGTATCCGCATGTCTGGTTTTGTGTAGTGTGCAGATGTGTTCAGTCAAACAATGTTCATACAAAAATAACAGGGCAATCCACATAGGACGTCAGTAAACTCACGACGTATAAAGTCAATGATTCTTGAAACAGCCGTTGACGTTTTTCTTCATTATTTATTGTGGACGCCACAGTGACAAAATGGTTACGCGAATATGTAGACACATCAAACAGTCATTATCACAGCAACATTCAATACAGCAATAGACGGTAGACAGCATTACAATGATGAGTCAGATGCATGTTATATTTCATAGTGCTGTAAATGTAGTCAGGTGAAAAACTCCATCCTTTTCTATAACAGCCAGGAGATAACCAGATATATGAGATCAGTTCACTCTCCTTAGTCTGACTTCAGCAAGACAGACACGTCTGCCGAAGTATAAATAATGTCCTCAAAAAATATCCTCTAGATAACAAAGGTTTTTTCAAACCTAGTTCAGGTAACCAAGTAGCAAGTAATAGTCCTTGGGACCTGCATCAACCGATGCAGCACAATACAGCGACATGTGAGCTAGGAAAACATCTCGTGACGACGACTTTCGAAGACAGGCTATGAGCCAGAAATCGTTCACGACCAAAAAATCGATAGAGTTAATGAAAATGTTAATTTACCTTGCTTTCATGAAATACACAGAAATATCACGCCTCCCGGCATGTGGGAAACACTAGAGGTATTATCTCGAATAAACGAAATATCCATTAAGAGGACTACACATCCCTGACAGAACAAAAAATAGCGGAGATCCCCTCTTCAACGAGGCATCTCTTTCGCCATTCAAATCGCTCACTCCACTAGTGGTGGGCGGAAACCGATCGACCAAGAAGCAAGACAAGTCATGCGCAGTCCAGCGCAAAAACTTAACTGCATTCATACCAACGCGGGGAGACAAATGCTTACCGAGAAAAGTGACTATAAATTTCAAGCAGTTGTTGCCCTTGCGTTATAAAATAGATATTGTAATAAAATGATGTTGCGAGAATTTATCACGCAACATATCACCACCTCCTCCCGATTAAAAAAAAATGTGGAACATATTTTTTTTTTTAAATATCAAAGAGCATGCGATAAGCGGCTCAAAACGCACGAATTATGCGCTGATAACTAATTAAATTGCCTAACATGAGGCTAAATATAGAGTGTCTGGTGAGGATATACCTCAACAGAAAAATAAATATGTCTCAAAAAATATTCACATCGGGGAGGTGTCACCAACACACATCACGTTAGCATGTAAACACAATATACGTATGCAAGTTACCATAATCATCATTAAACAGCATACTCTAATATTGTCTTAAAAAATGGATGTACAAATCTGATAGGAAAATTTAAATAGTACATTCTTTGACATGTAATGACATAAGTACATAGTAAAGTTAAACTACATGACGATCCAGGACATATGCTCTGGTATTCCGAGGGTAAGTACACAATCTAGAACTCGTCATGCTTGATACTAGTAAGGTAAGTCCTCAGCTCAACAATGACATTCTGAGAAAGTACAAGCAATATAATGCTAATTAATAACTAATATGCTTCATAAGGTACAATACATTATTAATAATTGTGGCTGTTTAGTAAACTAACGGCCCTTATATTAACTACTCAGTCTTCCTCTATCATCTTAAAAAACGAACAGAAGAAGATGACAACAAAGCACGATAGTGTGTACATATAAAGTGAGTACAGATGTGCTAATCTATTGTAGTAATATAGGTGTGTTATGACTCTGTAATATATGGAAATATAGGACAGAAGTATTAGTTGGAGTCATGTGGGCATCTAGACAAAATGTCAGCCATCACATTATCCGCACCACGGATAGCTCGTACCGTGAAGTGAAAAGGTTGAAGAGCTATAGCATATCGAGTGGATCTCGAACTCTTCAAATTCTTAGTCTGAATAGCTGTAAGAGCTTTCTGATCAGTCTCTAGAATGAAATGTGCGCCCAGGAGGAATCTTTGTAGTTTTAGAATTGACCACACCATCGCTAACAACTCACGGTCTAAAACCGAGTAGTTCCTCTCTGCCGCATTTAGTTTTCTAGAAATGTACATAACAGGATGCAGAGTATTTGCATATTCTTGCATCAGTGCTGCTCCAATCCCAGTGGATGAAGCATCACTCCGAAGAACAAAAGTCCTATCAAGAGTAGGTAATCTTAAGATGGGAGGAGAAGAAAATATATTCTTGATTTGGTCTAGTGAAGATTGGCATTCTTCAGACCAACGGACCAGATTAGGCGAACCTTTCTTCAACAATGTTGAGAGAGGTGCCATGATCGAAGATAAATTTGGAATAAATCTCCCATAAAATTGAATTAAACCTAAGAGACTCCTAACTTGTTTCTTCGTTCTAGGAACAGAGATGTTCAGTATTTTTGAAGTATTGTGGTCTTCTGTCTTCAAGAGACCATGACCAACACGATGACCCAGGAAAGAGATTTCACCAAAACCAACAAAAGCTTTAGAAGGTTTCGCTGTCAAATTATTCTCACGTAGAGTGGACAGTAAGTCATATAACCCTAAATAGTGATCTTCCCAGGTATCACTGAAGAGACAGATGTCATCTAAGTATGCGATGACATCCGAACGATGTGACAGAATTCGACGCATCATGCGAACGAAAGTTGCAGGGGCGTTCATGAGACCAAAAGGCATAACATTCCATTGAAATAGACCCCTAGGTGTAGAAAAAGCAGTAAGAGGTTTGGCATGCTCTGCTAAAGGCACTTGCCAATAACCTTTAGACAAGTCAAGTTTAGTGAAGAATCTAGAATTAGAAAGTCTAATCAGTAGATCTTCTAACAAAGGCATCGGTTCAGCATCGAACTTTGTGACCTGATTCAATTTGCGATAATCAACACAAATTCGTATGTTCTTATCCTTCTTCCGGACAATAACCATGGAAGAAGAATATGGTGAAGTCGATGGTTCAATTATATTTAATTGAATCATTTCATCCAATTCCTTTTCCACTTGCGACTGAAAGTGTATAGGAATAGGATACGGCCTAACCCTAATTGGATTATTGTCGGTAAGAATTATGTCATGTTCTATGACATCTGTGTGTCCAGGAATGTCAGTGAGAACATCCTGAAATGTTTGTAACATCGACGAGACTTGTCGATGTTCGTCACCAGAAAGATTAGGAGAAACAGAAACGTTTTTCCAAGATTCCGTGGAATGTAATGGAACCACCGGAAGGGGAAGATTGACATCAGAGAAGGTAGCTTCCTCATCCTGTATGACAGACAGGGATGAATAATGACCGTGAGGTGCAGGAGCATCATCCGTTGCCTGGAAAATAGGCAGCAAATAGTCCGGACGTTCGTGAAATTCCGAAAGCATGTTTATGTGGAAAGTTTTTATGCTTTCCATCAATATCGACCACATAGTCAACATCGGAAATCCGAGAGACTATTGCATACGGACCTTTCCATGCAATAAGAAGTCTATTTTCCCTACTGGGGAGTAGGACGAATGCTTTGTCACCTGGACAAAGTTGTCGTAGACATCTATTCTTGTTAGCAAACTGTCTTGCCTTCTCTTTAGCAATTTCTGATGAAGCAGTTGCTAGCTTACATGCCTCAATGATCTTTTGTCTAAGAGCAATGACATACTCATATGAGGATTGAGTTTCATCGCTAATATCATCGGCAGTGATGAGATCATGTAATAAAGACATAGGGCCGCGTGGACGCGCGCCAAAGACAAGTTCGAAGGGAGAAAATCCTGTGTGTTCATTAGGGACTTCTCTATAGGCAAAGAGAGCCGCGGGTAAAACCCTGTCCCAATCTTGAGGATGATCTTCAGTTATCTTACCAAGCAAAGTCTTGAGCGTTCTATTCAGACGCTCAACTAACCCATTAGACATAGGATGGTAGATACTACTGAGAGATCGTTCAATATGTAAGGTAGACATTACCTGTGACATAGTGTCAGATATGAGTTGAGTGCCATGGTCTGATAATATTTCTCTGGGGAACCCCAAGCGAGAAAATATCAACCAAAGAGCATCTGCGATATCTGTAGTAGATATGCTCTTAAGAGGAATAGCCTCTGGCCAACGTGTGCACATATCGACACATGTAAGGATAAACTGATGTCCTCTGGCCGACTTGACCTTAAAAGGGCCAATAATATCTATGGCCATTTTCTGAAACGGCCGAATAGGAATGTCAGCAGCCTGGATAGGCGCAGCATGTCGTGGTCCTCTAGATTTGACCTCCTGACATACCTTGCATGATCGGCAGTAAATACGAATGTCCTTATTGACAAAAGGCCAAAAGAAAGCCGCAAGGACTCTCGACTTCGTACGGGCAAAACCCATATGTCCAGCACATTGCGAGTCATGAGCATGTTGTAATATTTGCACTCTCATGCTCTTGGGAACAAGAATTTGCGAATGTGCCGACGTAGTCGAATCTTGTACCATACGTACAAGTACGCCGTTTCTCATTGCAATCCAAGATTTTCTATTTGTATCCTGATTCGGATCACCTTTCTTCGCAAGAACGAAGAATTTTTTTAAAGAAGGATCTTCTTCTTGCAATTTTATGAAAGAGTCACGAGTGATTACTAAGTGACTATCTTGGCTATCAACTTCATTATCACTATTCAGTGAAGTTTCGGGTGTTTGTAGAGCTTGTGCTCTTGTAACTACTGCATTTGTAGCTTGCATGTTATTATCTTCCCAAGCAGCAATCTGCTGTGGGGTACACTCCCTAACTCCGTGAATACGACCAATAATAAGGTCCGCAATAGGATTAGGTAAGAGACAAGCATGCACATCTCCAGTAAAGAAAGGAGTGGCAATGCGAATTACAGCAGTAGGATATTTTTCTAGAGTGCCGCCAAATGTGACACATTTAATAACCCTTCCTGTAGCACAAGATGGATCTACAAGCGATTGTCTAACACCAATTGTGGTGCATCCGGAATCGAAAAGTAGTGAGACCGGAGTATCATTAACAAGACCCTTATGTAGAATTAAAGAACCCCTCCCGTCATGCGCAACAGCAGCAGGAAGAGCGGGAAGTGGGTGACCACAACTCAAAGTAGTTATGGTACCCGGTTCGAATAAAGTACTGCATTGGGGGCATTTGTTTGCTCTCTCAAAGTCAAAAGCAGAACCAGTGACCGCGTCAAAGTTTTTATTATCAACAACATGATTACAGGCTCCCTCAGTTTCCTGTTGTACAGCATTAGCCTGCTGATATCTCTTTTTTTTGTGTTGAGATCTACCCCGACTATTATTACCTCTGAAGTTATCAGAGTTATTATTATCTCTGCAGTTATTATTGTCTCTATTGTAATTGTTATCCTGGTTCGAATTCCAGTTTCCACGATTACTATCATGTTCACATTGATGCGAACATCTATTTGTTTGGTTCTGAGGTCTTCGGCAGGAATAACCTCTATTACCATATCCTCTTTTGAAATGCCTATAATTATTAGGGTGATAGTAACGACCACTATCAGGTTGTCTCCAATTCTTCGAAGAAGAATCACCATGAAATTGGTTTCCATGATTTTGACAGAAATTACCGCTGCTCTTTCTATCAAAATTTTGTTGGGATCTACGAGCAAAGTTTTGACCATACGGAGCTGCCGAAGCAACTGGTAAACCTTCTTTCACCTTAGAGTTACCCATGGTTATGTGTGGGTGTGCAGTTACGTATTGGCAACAGAAATCTTCCATTTCTTTTATTGTTTTAGGTTTACGTTCATGAAGGAAAGCAAGGAAAGACTCATTGACAGACGACATGACTTTGTCTCTAAGTATTAAGTCCATAAGTCCTTCATAAGTTTCTTCCGTCTTAGATAGTTCAACCCATCGTGAGAAAGTAATGCGTATTCTTGCAATAAACTCGGAGAATTCAACTCCATTTTCAGGTAACATGTTTTTAAATTGTAGACGATAGCCGTCTTCGTTAAGCTGATATTTCTTTAACAGAGCGGCCCTGACAACCTCATAATTGTTCTTGTCAGGTTCATCCACCATATTTAATATACTTAGAGCTTTACCTGTCAGTATCCCTGATAACTGATAAACATATTTTGCTTTGTCTATGTTATGAGCTGTACATGCTTGTTCAAATCTGTCCAGATAGAACATTATGTCATCACTGGAAGGACTAAATGTTGGTAACTTAATCTTAAAAGTATCATTATTAGCCTTACCAGAAGATGAACCCTTGTTTGAATCATTACCATTACTCATGTTCATCAATTTCAATTTTTCCAACTCTAAAGCTAAGACCTTTTCTTCATGTTCCATTTTTGCTTTCTCTTTCCTCTCATCAGATTCTCTCTGTAATCTTCTCTCCTCAGCCTGAGCCTCTATTTGAAGTCTTTCAGCTTCTTTTTCAAGTCTTTTATTTTCAGCCTCTTTTTCAAGTCTTTTATTTTCAGTCTCTTTTTCAAGTCTTTTATTCTCAGCCTCTTTTTCAAGTCTTTTATTTTCAGCCTCTAGCTGGAGTTTTCTTTCCTCAGCTTCTGATTCCCTTTTTTGTTTTTCCATTTCCATTTGGAATCTTTTTTCATCCACCTGCATCTGCAGTTTCTTTTGTTCAGCTTCCATATGCAGTTTCTTTTGTTCAGCTTCCATTGCTTTATCATATCGAGCAGTTGCAAATTCTTCTAACTTATCACCAGTCTTCCCAAGCAATTTACCCTGCTCAATAAAGTGCTCAAATGTAGACATGTTGTCTAACATATGCGTCCAAAACCTGAAATAATTAACTAATTTATTTCAAACCTAAGTGTAACAAGTCTTAATTAAGCACTTGTATATTCACATCACCTTATATTATCCCAGTCTCTGTGGGAAACAAGTCTCCAATCAAAGAACTTGTATATGAAATATCAACAATCAATTCTTGATCATAAGTGCACTTCTCATTCAATAGTGCACGACACTATTCATCATTCATTTATCATCAGTGTAGTAGTAACAGTGCATTAGCATAGCCCATTAACTAATTACTATAACTGTAAACAATGACTATGTAAACACATGCAGAATGTAAACATTGAAAATGTAAACAATGCAAACAATGTAAACAATAACAATGTAAACAATAACAAAGATCAGCAACAATACAAAAACGTTCGCAGAAATCAACTAAAAATAAAGCAGAAATTAATGAAATATCACAAAAAATGTGACGATATCTACGATAGAATTAAACAAAATACATGACACCACAGTGTATAAACAAAAATGTTGTATGAAACTAAATTATAGACAAGAGTAGGCTAACAAATACAAACAAATCAAAACAAAACTAAAGAATGCGAAATAATAACGAAAACAATATTAAAACATGTCATCACAGCTAACATAAATAGCAACAGAAGTCGCTTAGCAAATTCCAGTATCGGAAATTTGCAAACCCTACAGAAAATGCTCACAATAGACGACCTCTATGACGTGGCATAATCTAACGGAGACACCACCCAACCGAGAACCCGCTGAAATATAAACATATAAATATACAAATAACATATAGACATATAACATATAGAATGAGATGATACACAGAAGACTCAGCAGAAGTATAAGGGCACAGTTTACATACAAACAGGCCACTTAACTTATAGGCTTCCAATCGTCGAACAGCAGAAAAAACGGATGTCAATCAACGTCCTAAAGAGCGAAGCTCCAACGATGATGGCACATCTGAACTGCTTCCACTGCTAACACGATGGTACTTGAGCTTCTGAAATATTGTATGTTGAGTTGTTTCGGCACTTGACCTTCTAATCCAAAAGTAAGTTGATGGAAATCGGTACTTGGCCTTCTTCAGAAAACAACCCGTTTCAACCGGCACTTGACCTTCACAAAAACGACAGCACTGGAACCTTGACAGCAGCAACTTGCTTGACTTGCGTAAAAGATAACAGCAGTCCGAGTTATCCGGCAACATGTAACAACGCCGGGTACTGTCAAATTCTTGTTTCCGTCAAAAAATTGAAATTTTGACTTTTACCGGGCAACGCCGAGTACTTTGAAAATTTTGAAGATGTTGACTGTCTTGAAGAATGTTAATTTCTTGAAGGATGTTGATGAATTCTTGTTGAAAATGAAGTGGGTAAGGGACCCCGTGTTTGCTGGTACCAGAATCAAACCAGCTTATGGCCACCAAATGATGCGTGATGCCATATGATGATGGATGGTATCCGCATGTCTGGTTTTGTGTAGTGTGCAGATGTGTTCAGTCAAACAATGTTCATACAAAAATAACAGGGCAATCCACATAGGACGTCAGTAAACTCACGACGTATAAAGTCAATGATTCTTGAAACAGCCGTTGACGTTTTTCTTCATTATTTATTGTGGACGCCACAGTGACAAAATGGTTACGCGAATATGTAGACACATCAAACAGTCATTATCACAGCAACATTCAATACAGCAATAGACGGTAGACAGCATTACAATGATGAGTCAGATGCATGTTATATTTCATAGTGCTGTAAATGTAGTCAGGTGAAAAACTCCATCCTTTTCTATAACAGCCAGGAGATAACCAGATATATGAGATCAGTTCACTCTCCTTAGTCTGACTTCAGCAAGACAGACACGTCTGCCGAAGTATAAATAATGTCCTCAAAAAATATCCTCTAGATAACAAAGGTTTTTCAAACCTAGTTCAGGTAACCAAGTAGCAAGTAATAGTCCTTGGGACCTGCATCAACCGATGCAGCACAATACAGCGACATGTGAGCTAGGAAAACATCTCGTGACGACGACTTTCGAAGACAGGCTATGAGCCAGAAATCGTTCACGACCAAAAATCGATAGAGTTAATGAAAATGTTAATTTACCTTGCTTTCATGAAATACACAGAAATATCACGCCTCCCGGCATGTGGGAAACACTAGAGGTATTATCTCGAATAAACGAAATATCCATTAAGAGGACTACACATCCCTGACAGAACAAAAAATAGCGGAGATCCCCTCTTCAACGAGGCATCTCTTTCGCCATTCAAAATCGCTCACTCCACTAGTGGTGGGCGGAAACCGATCGACCAAGAAGCAAGACAAGTCATGCGCAGTCCAGCGCAAAAACTTAACTGCATTCATACCAACGCGGGGAGACAAATGCTTACCGAGAAAAGTGACTATAAATTTCAAGCAGTTGTTGCCCTTGCGTTATAAAATAGATATTGTAATAAAATGATGTTGCGAGAATTTATCACGCAACAGTAAGTTATATTTAAAAATCAGCATTCCTCATAAATTAGGAACACGTGCGTATCCCGTCACCATTCATGAGGCTGGATTCTAGAGTTTATACGTTAGTTTAGAAAAATACACTCGACTGAGTATTAGCAGTTAAATTAAATTTATAAATAGCTACAATTGCCGTTATAAGCTAGAAATTTTAATTTTATTTTGCTTTCCACTGAATGCTTCCCTAGAAAATATAATAGCCTACCACTTTATTTCTCTTCTGCGCTAAAGAAATAGATTAAAATGAATTAAGCGATTTAACACTTTAACACTCACAAAATCTATATATCTATCATATTAATTACCTCAACCACAGAATTACAGGTAGTCGCACAACTTAAGAATAAAAATGCTGAAAATATTTCTGGAAGTCTAGAAGTTCGACAAATTGCCGAAACAAACTGAGATCTTCGCTAACAGCTATTCTGTTTTCGAGCGACCTATCTACTGTGGAGTCTATGAGCGAGAATGAAATTAAAGTTTCAAACTTGGCCAATATCTTAAAATCAGACAAAGGGCCCAAACTTACTTCGCCAAGCGAAATTATCTCCCCTACTCCCAACATTTACGTCCGCTTAACGCGTGTCGTAACTGTCACCTACTGACCACGATGTACGCGTGTCAGTTTCAAATCCCAGACAGCCTGACTCCATTGTAGGGCAGTTTTCACACTACAGCTGACCATGGCCCACCGTGAGCGCCGTGTCAGTTTGGGATTTTCCAGCCAAATGTCTGGATACTGACCGGTGCAGATGTAAAGTATCACACCTCACCGGGACTTATGCCGAGAAGAAGCTCGCGCGCTCGGTGAGAATGTAGACGATTTGCTACGTCCTGTGTTCAGCGAACCGACTTATCACGCCTTCTGACGCCCTGCAGCCCTGACATCTACGTAATATCGTCCTAGCGCGATTCTCAGTTTTAGAGAAAGGAAAACAGGTAAAGTTTGCGAATTATATGAAAATAATATTCGCAAAACGAATGGATGAAAAATATACAAGAAAAAATGAAATACAGAGATAATAAAAGAGAGAATTTGGGTGAAAGAATAGGAAGAAGTTGTAGGAAATTAAATGAATATAAACCCTACGTGACAGAGCCTCCCCCCTTTAAGATATGGAAGCACTCCATGTCTACGTTATGGAGTTTAATTTCCTATAACCGTAGCTTCGGGGTGTCTGTCCTCTTCCCTCTCATATTCCCCCTCCATCTCTGTCCAATTCCTACTCAAGTCCACTCCTGAAAGTTTCCTTCCCCCGGAATGTCTCCCATGCGCGCTTGAAAGAGCGTCGCCGCTTCTGACATTTTTGAAAGATTTCGTGTGATAGCGGCGGAATATCCCTGCCACTATCATCATCTTCGTCAGTTTTGGCGATCGTCAGGAGATGGTCGGAGGTTGGCACTGGTTTTTCCAAGTATCTCTTTAAGAGATTTAAATGGAAAACCTTCTCCTTTCCTTCAATAGAGATCTGGTAGTTAGCCTTAGAAATCTTTTTCAGGACGGTAAACGGCCCTTGCCATCCGATCTTCAGTTGGTTGTTCTCGGTAGGGAGCAACACCAAAACTTTCTCTCCTGCTTCCAGTTCTCTCTCTTCCGCGACTTTCCTGTATCGGTTAGCGTGCTTTGTGCGAGCTCGCTTAAAGTTAGTCGTTGCTAGGTCCCACCCTAGTTTCAACCGTTCCTTTAAAACCGACACATATTTACTGGCTGAGACGACTGTCTCATCCGCCTTCTCGTCTGTCAGAGACTGAAGTAAGGCTTCAAGCGGGCCCTTAATGGGTCTGCCGAATAAGAGTGTAGCTGGCGGAAATCCTGTGGAAGTATGAGGAGATTCTCTGTAGCCAAATAATGCTGCAGGAATACAGAGATCCCAATCTTCAGGTTTCACTTGTGCCAGCTTACTTAGCATCATGGTGAGGTTTCCATTAGCACGTTCCACGAGCCCATTTCCCGCCGGAGTATATGGCTCAGTGTGGATGTGCTGGGTCCTCAAGATCTTAACGATCTCATCCATCAACAGGTTTCGGTATGGAGATCCATTATCCGTCAACACTTGCTGAGGGAATCCCAACCGAGTGAAAATCTGCACGAGGGCTTCTGCGACATGCTTGGCATCTGCGCATGTTAGCGGGATAGCTTCTGCCCATAAAGTGCATGTATCGACTAAGGTCAGGATGAACCTGTTCCTTCTTTTAGTCCTTTCGAAAGGCCCTAAAATGTCGATCACAACCCGTTCGAATGGTGTACCCACTATTGGCATTTCACCCAAAGAAACTGGGGGTGCCCGTTGCTTGGGTGGCACACGTTGGCACTGGGCACAGGATTTGACATATCTGATAATATCAGTATTTACTCCTGGCCACCAATAATGAGTGGTTATTCGTTGGTTTGTGGCGTTCTGTCCCATGTGTCCGCTAAAGGGAAGAGAGTGCCCCATTTCTAGGATTTGGCTTCTGTACTGTTTCGGTACTAGGAGCTGGTTGTAACCTTGGTCAGGCTTGCCCGTTCTCCGATAAAGTACGCCATCCTCAGAAAAAATGTCCCCGTGCTGTTTGGGTTCCTTCGCCATGGGCAGTTTCCTAAAGCAGGGTGCCAAAGTAGGATCCTTTTGTTGCGCTTCTTTAAGTTCCATAGGTAACAAATTAGGCGCAGGCTCCCGTTCCTTCTTGGTTTGCCCTCTTGTAGTTACTGCTGCCACAATCGGCTCTTCCGGTTTCCCAATACACACGTATCTCCCGCCAAGTATGACTGGGTAGATGGGATCATCCATAACAGCCGCTTTGATCACACCTCTGACAAAGTCAGAGTGTATCTCCACCAATGCGATGGGAAGCGCTGTAGGTGCATCACTCTTACGAACTCCACAAAGTTTGACGGTCTCTCCTGTCTCTTGACCGGGTTTAACCAGCTTTCTGGCAACAATGCAATCATAAGAAAGCCCCGTGTCAAATAAGCAAGAAGTTTGAGAACCGTTCAAAGTAACAGTACCTCGCGTTGAGGGTCTATCCCCAACAGGTTGGGAATCACTGTCAATAATTCCGCCTTGCGAGACTGTCAATAAGCATCCGATGCGTTTCGGCTCGGTGTGCTCGGTCTGATCATATGTCCCGTGCTCAGGGGTTCTCCCTTTGCCACCTTGTCCTTTCTGGCTACGCTGCCATGTAGGGCGGTCGGGTTGATCAGACTGTTTGGGGTGGTTGGGGTACTTGTTCTTGTAGAACTTGGATTTTTCAGGAGGGGGGTTTTGAGGTCCAGTTTCTCTGTGGTTGTTTTGGTTAGAAGCCTGAGAAGATTGCTCTAGGTTATGTTTTCGAAAATGCTCCTCTGTCGGTTTCCGCTTTGTGGCCAGTAGTTCAGCCAGCGCATTGTGATAACGCTCAGACTTTTCCAAAATGTCTTCAAGTTTTTCTGCCCCCTGCTCAGCGAGAAATCTCCGGGTATCAGCAGACAAAGTGTTCTTTATTTGTTCAGTTAGAACAAGTTCCTCAAGACCTTCATAGGTAGAGGGGAGCTGCGAAAGCTCAAGGCACTTTGTTAGATATCCCTTAAGACGAGATGAGAACTGGTGAAAAGTTTCAGAATTCTCTTTCCGGCTGTTGCGAAACAGTTGCAAAAACTTGCGAGCGTTCATTTCAAAGCGCTCCAGTAACGCTTTCTTCAACACATCGTAGTCGTCTTGTTGGCTACTTTCCAGCTTAGAATAAACATCATAAGCAGAACCTTTTAGGGCCTGGGAAAGTTTCATATTCCAACGCGACCTCTCTAACCCGTACAGAGTTGCAATTTTCTCAAATTTTTCTAACCATGTGTCAATCTTCTCATTTGGACAAGGAAAAGATTCAAGAGTGAAAGACATAGCATTTAGTTGAAGAGATTGAGTGTTAGCAGGGTCAGTTAAGGAAGAATGAGGAGAAGACTCTCCATTGCTGGAGGTAGAGGCAGCCCCACGACTTTGGAACTCTAGAGCTTTAAGAGCCAACTCATGCTGTCGTCGTTGCTCATTTTCTCTTTCCAAATGCTGTCTCTCCTTCTCTCTTTCCTCATGCTGTCTCTCCTTCTCTCGTTCGTTCGCCCTGCGAATTTCCATTTCTTCATCCATCTTCTTCTGCTGTAAAGCTTCAGCTGCTTTCCTCTCCGCATCATATCTCTCCAGTTCGTCTCTGACAAAAGCTTTCGCTTCCTCTCCTTCCAGTCCCTCCTCTCTCGCTTCGTCCCTGAGAAGTTGTCTAAGCTTTGCCCTCTCGGCCATATTATGTCAGTGACTGAGACACGTGGAGATAGAAAATAGGAAAAAGAATAACCTGGTTCCTACCACTTACGAGAAAAAAAATCAAAAATTCAAAAGATGATATCCTTAACCCTGGGATACCTCCTCCAAAATAAAATCTAACTATCGCTGCTATTATCGGCAATAAAGCATTCAATGCAAAACACGACTACGCCAAATAAATGGTAGTTAAGATTACAACTGAAAATTAAGTTGCTACAGTGGAAAAGCAAAAGAATATTGCAAAAATTAAAGAGAAAAATAATCCCTTAATTTTTAAAAATCCACTATAAGTTCGCCCCTGAAGTCAGATCGGGTAAGGGAGGGAATTAATCTGGACAAAAAGTCCGAAACACACTCCTTAACTTAGTTCAAACGCCGTTCTGCCTCAGTACCCAGTGAATGTTATACACTCACCACTTTACCAGCATTTAGTATTACAATCAGCAGTTAACATATATCCCGACAAAATCAACCTGTAACCAAAATGTATATTATTCAAAGATGCTGTGGAAAAAAAACTTATTAGTTTGTGTGGTCAGCACGCCCGTAAACAGATCGCTAGTCTAGGGGGTAATTATTTTTTAAAAGATACACAACTCACAAAACATCACACTCTTACTCTATATCAGAATACAGAATCTTAAGTACAAAATCCAGATAGACGAGTCCACGTTTGTCGTACTCGTCTTCCTATTCTAAGTTCAAAGACCGGAAACGAGTCCCCATTTGTCGTAGATTTCCGATAGGAGAATTAAGACTAGGTTTGGTCCCTTCTGAATAGGTTTGAATAGGTGATAGACTCAGTGAGAGTTAGTGAAAGGTAATAGAATTTCCACACACGTGAGATGATAGATTTTGATATAGTGGCTGTCTCTGAAAGCGAAAAGAATTCTTCTCTCTCTCACCTATCTTCTACAACAGTTGTTACAGCGTCAGACAGACTACACCAATATACATATTACGTATATTTCTATCACTCACAGGCACGCACATACACGTGACGACAGGTAAACACACAGACGTGGGAAAAACTATAACAATGATATATATATTATCTAGAACGAGCTGACCAAACACGATTATTAAGTTCAAGAGCGATTTTATTATCAGGAAAAATCGGCTCACAACATCAAAGAAAGTACATCAAGGAAAATACATATACACATAGTCATAAAAAAAATCAAGGAAATGTTGCAAGGATGATAGCCCCGTTATAGTGTTAACTCTAGGTTTAGCCCGGCCCCGTTAAGAGAACAGATGATGGCGCCAGAGTCACAGATACATAGGGTTTGAGTCTAAGAGTTTTTCTTTGTTTTATCTCGTAATTATATGCACAGAGTTTGAAAAAAAAATCTGATTTAACCTAAGACAAAAACACAAGAACTCTAGCCTTAGCAACAAATTATGCAGATTGGAAAAAAATTAGGACAGCAACAGGGTGTCAAAGATATAATAGTGAAAATATCACTCAGACCAGCGTACACTCATTCATTCCGCCATGGCTTCTCATTCAGGTACTCACGACTTTGCTCGCTGCCTCTTGGAACACATTGATTTTAGATTTTCACACAGACTCAAAAAATGCAGTCTTCTGCCAAGAAGTCCCCAGTTCCAAAAGACGTATTTAACTTGGAGTCTCCGGGAACGACTACTTGGGTATGCAAATTTGTTTAAATGTCTGATTAAGTCACCTAACAATTATTCCAGGCGCGGGAGTTAGCAGAGCACAGTGTCAATAGCGTAGGTTTCTAAAAAAATGATGAATGTCAGGTCGGTGCCTTCCCTCAGTATAGGATTCACTTTAGTCACACCACAGATTTGTCCACAAGATATAATCTAGTCGGGAAATGATTGTTAATATTCACGCCACCAGGCAGCAAATTATATAGAGTTTCTAGAAGAAATTAAGTGCTGGCTCCAAGGTCCAGTATTTATCATTACAGTCTTTGAAAACCCGTTATAGGGATATTAGTATTTCTGTCTAACTTGCACCGTCAGATCAGTGTTACTTGAGAAAACCCACGTGGTTCAAAATAAGGACTGTCTATTTCTTCACAAGTATGGAAACTACTACTAGGTGCTGGTAAAGTTAGGGTCACCCCAAAACTTTCACTGTGTGGAGGAAAAATAACACATATAATATAATAAACAGAATCTGTACTGGTTAAAACTTACATTTAAACTTGCAAGCAGAGAGCTTTGCTTATCATTTAAACTTCCCGTGACGTAAGTTATATTTAAAAATCAGCAATCCTCATAAATTAGGAACACGTGCGTATCCCGTCACCATTCATGAGGCTGGATTCTAGAGTTTATACGTTAGTTTAGAAAAATACACTCGACTGAGTATTAGCAGTTAAATTAAATTTATAAATAGCTACAATTGCCGTTATAAGCTAGAAATTTTAATTTTATTTTGCTTTCCACTGAATGCTTCCCTAGAAAATATAATAGCCTACCACTTTATTTCTCTTCTGCGCTAAAGAAATAGATTAAAATGAATTAAGCGATTTAACACTTTAACACTCACAAAATCTATATATCTATCATATTAATTACCTCAACCACAGAATTACAGGTAGTCGCACAACTTAAGAATAAAAATGCTGAAAATATTTCTGGAAGTCTAGAAGTTCGACAAATTGCCGAAACAAACTGAGATCTTCGCTAACAGCTATTCTGTTTTCGAGCGACCTATCTACTGTGGAGTCTATGAGCGAGAATGAAATTAAAGTTTCAAACTTGGCCAATATCTTAAAATCAGACAAAGGGCCCAAACTTACTTCGCCAAGCGAAATTATC
Source organism: Oreohelix idahoensis (assembly GCA_024509875.1). NCBI lineage: Eukaryota > Metazoa > Mollusca > Gastropoda > Stylommatophora > Oreohelicidae > Oreohelix > Oreohelix idahoensis. The sequence goes on along the minus strand of JAMPIV010005052.1, from coordinate 15,015 downwards.
TCCCCTACTCCCAACATTTACGTCCGCTTAACGCGTGTCGTAACTGTCACCTACTGACCACGATGTACGCGTGTCAGTTTCAAATCCCAGACAGCCTGACTCCATTGTAGGGCAGTTTTCACACTACAGCTGACCATGGCCCACCGTGAGCGCCGTGTCAGTTTGGGATTTTCCAGCCAAATGTCTGGATACTGACCGGTGCAGATGTAAAGTATCACACCTCACCGGGACTTATGCCGAGAAGAAGCTCGCGCGCTCGGTGAGAATGTAGACGATTTGCTACGTCCTGTGTTCAGCGAACCGACTTATCACGCCTTCTGACGCCCTGCAGCCCTGACATCTACGTAATATCGTCCTAGCGCGATTCTCAGTTTTAGAGAAAGGAAAACAGGTAAAGTTTGCGAATTATATGAAAATAATATTCGCAAAACGAATGGATGAAAAATATACAAGAAAAAATGAAATACAGAGATAATAAAAGAGAGAATTTGGGTGAAAGAATAGGAAGAAGTTGTAGGAAATTAAATGAATATAAACCCTACGTGACATACACCCAAGTCTTTAAGAAAAAATGTTTTAGTTCTTCACATATATTTCTCCGTACAAAACGCTGGTAGAGTTGGGCTACCTCAGTTTTCACTGAATAAAGAAAAAACAACATGTAAAATACTTATACATACTAGGTACTCGGATATAACTTACATTATAAACTGCAAGCGGAGAGCTTGACTTATCGTTTAAAACTCCCGTGAAATAAGGTATAATTCATAAAATCAATCATCATGAATTAGAAATACATACGTATTTCGTCAATACTCAATGATGAATCAGTGCAGTTATAAGTTAGTTTTAAAATATTCTCGACTGAGTATTTAGCAGTTAAATTAAATTTATTTATAGCTGCTTGAGTTTAAGCTAGAAATTATAATTTATCCTGCTTTCCACTGAAACACGCCACTAGAGAATATAACAGACTTATAAATTAATTTCTTCTGCACAAAAGAAACTAGTGAAATACAATAGGCGATTTAACACTTAAATCACTCACAAAATACTAGATATATTATATTACCTCCAACCAGAACTACGAGTATCACAACGAAACTAAGAGTTTCACTTATAAATATAAGTATCTAGAACGAAGCTATCACATTGGAGATTAAATGAAATCAAGTTTCTACTCCGGGGTAGATATATGAAACAGACAAAGGATGCGCGCTATTTCCAAAACCCCTGTCTCCCCCTCTCCTCTTTCTCTCTCTCTCTCTCTCTCTCTCTCTCTCTCTCTCTCTCAACACTTCCCATTAACTTAGACGTTGCCCATAACTGCCAAACGTGCGTCTTCACACCTTCTACGACGACCTGTCTCATTTCTGAGCGATGCGGATGGCAGTTTCCACACCTCGCCGAGAAACTTAACCGTAGAGCGCCGTGTCAGATGAAAATGTTAGACGATATGTCTGCCATCCCATGTCTATCGAGACGAATTTCACAGTATTTCGTCTCGTCCAGGGACTGACACGATTATGCAATACAATGCGTTACCAGTATGAGAAAAGAAACGGCAAAGTCAGAATGGGAAAATAAATTTTGTCGCAAACGAACGAATGCGAAAAAACAGGAAAAGGATACAAGAGCGATAATACAGTAGAGGACACGGGTAGAAAAGAAAAGAATATAGAAAATTTATTGATCATAAATCTCTATGCGACAGGGGTGTTCAGAAAGTAATGCACCACATCGTTTTTCTCAGCTAATAATGAAGATAGAAGCATGAAATTTTGCACACTTCAAATATGGCATGTGCCAATTGTGTGCACAAAATTGTACTACAACCGGGGAAATAATACGGCTGCCCTAAACCGTTGAAATGGAGCGTGTTAGCAACTTGCGTTATAAGCAGCAAATTGTGATAGAATTTCTCGTTGCAGAGAAGGAAATTGTTGTGAACATTCACAAGCGTCTATGTGATGTGTATGGAAGTTGTGCAGTTGACAGGAGTACAGCCAGTCACTGGGTTCAGAGAATCAAAGAATCAGGAAGTGGAGATATGGAGCTGCTTGATCGGCCGCGCTGTGGACGTCCTGCCACAGCCACCAACGCAGAAATGTTGAAATGCGCTGAGGGCATTATTCTTACTGATAGGCGAATCACTGCTCAACAATGGGCCTTACAGCTGTCAGTCAGCATTGGTAGTGCAAATGCAGTTATAAAAACTCTCGGATTTTCTAAGGTTTGCGCAAGATGGGTTCCTCGAGGTCTCACAAATGACCAACGACTGCAAAGGAAAGCAATTTCTTCTTAATTGTTGGAGCGTTTCAATGCTGATGGAGAGAACTTTTTGGCTAAGATCGTTACAGGTGACGAAACCTGGGCACATCATTTTGAACCTGAGACAAAAAGACAGTCAATGGAGTGGCATCATCCGCAATCACCACGAAGAAAGAAATTCAAGACAATTCCTTCAGCTGGAAAGGTCATGATCACTGTCTTTTGGGACATTGAAGGTGTGATTCTTGTGGACGTTATGCCAAGAGGAGAGACAATCAATTCGCAAGCTTACATTAAGACATTGAAAAAACTCAATCAACGTTTTCTCAGAGTTCGGCCACACAAGAATCCAACAGACCTGCTTTTTATTCACGACAATGCGCGACCTCACACTAGTCTGGCAACACGGGAAGCAATCACCAAATTGGGTTGGACTGTACTACCCCATCCACTCTATAGTCCCGATTTGGCACCCTCTGATTTTCATCTCTTTGGTCCACTTAAAGATGCACTCCTTGGGACAAGGTTTGAAGATGATGAAGGAGTGATTCATGCAGCGAAGAAATGGATACATGATCAAGACAAAATCTGGTACGGGCTAGGAATACATGCACTTGTTTCGCGCTGGCATAAAGCCGTACAAGTTGATGGGGATTATGTTGAATAATACTGATGTTTACATGACGTATCCATGTATATTGTGTATAAATTTCATGCTTTTTGAATAGACAGCTCCTGAGAAAAACGATTTGGTGCATTACTTTCTGAACGCCCCTCGTACTTCTACTAGAAAAGCGGTTTTACATACGTACATACATTTCAAAATCTTTATTCTCCATGAAATATATTGATATGTACTGATATGACATAATAAAATATAAAATACAACATACCATACAGGAGAATTATATATGAGAATTAATATATACATGCATAAATAAGTACATACATACATTCGTACATATATACATAAACGCTTGCACACGAAGTACACACAGTCGCATAACATACTACGCGTGTACACATTATCTATAAGTAATGGAGGGGAGGGGGGAGGCTGCTGTAAAACTGATAACAGAAAGTGAAAATAAATATGAAAAATTTACTTGGAGTCAGCTTCACGAACAAGCGATAAGCCAGAATAGACACGTACAAACATGCATAATAACCGCACACTCAGACATACATGTGTATACATAAATTCACAAATATATACACAGGTATACACATATTCATACTTACATACACATGCGTACACGGATAAAATATGCTGTCACATCATGGTTGCCATGTCCGAGAGTGAGCACGCGCTGTGACGTGGCGCGTGCGCAGATTTTATCGTGCCTAGTCAGGCCTGCTGCAATGACACACGTCACGTCTAAACTAATCTCCCCTAATCTTATCCCAGCGCTGTGTACCGGTAACATATGAACATTAATGTTCAGTCTGTCAACTATGTCCAACTTTAGAAAGTCTGAGGGAGCATATGCATTATTTTTCTAAAAATAAATTTGTGAATATATGTTTTTACTTCAGAGTGTTGCTTCAAGCATGTATGTTTTATGTAATATTTCTGATCACATAATTATGTGCAATCTTTTTCAACACACTTACATTCATGGTCTCTGGGCATACCTATGGGCAATTTTTTTAATAAACGCTTCTATACAGTTTTTCTGAACACGGGATTGTCTCCCCTGCTCCGCAGTGATGGTCAAACACTGGCCACAATTGAGAGTATCTACTGAGGGTCTTCACAGAGATCTACCTTTCGCTCAAGATTACTCTTGGCGGAGATGGAAATAAAAGAATGATGCTTCTATTCTAGGGTGCATCATGGGACTTTAAGAAATCAAGCCTAACAGCTGGGATCATCTAAGCTACTTGTGAACTTATTATCTTCCGAGACCATCTATGAGGAGAAGAGAATTTTGCATGTTTAATGGGCCCCCAACTGATTTAATTCAGTAAAATATTACTTCAATAGCTCTGTTTATGTGTATTTAAATTGACTGAGGCATACGGATGCAGTTCATTCAAAATGATTAAATCAGCCATGAATTGGTATATAAAGATAACAAATTTAATAATCAGTCATAGTTAACAAGGTTTGAATAAATAAAGGTGTTGATGGAAAATATAAGTCTTTGAGCTTTCATCCCAGGTGATGATGTGGTTATTGTTTTTGAAAGCAAAATTATAAGAATTCGTTTGACAGCTCCGTATGACACCAATATGGTGTCGGTTAGTTTCTGCTCTAGCGGATGTTTGTTCTTTGAAGGCTGTAGACTGGTTCTTCTCATCAATTATGCAAGCTGGTGTATGTAACACGTCCCATGCAGGATCATGGGGTAATTACGAAGATCGTAAAGCATCGTCAAGATCTTTCAGATGTTAGTGTCTAGCTTTGACTGATGGCCACCTGTACTACAAAAACTTGTTCCACAGACAAGTATCATGAAATGAGAGAGAAATAAATATCCTTCCTGAGTATTTGGTCTCCTGACACGAAAATCAGGCGCCTTTTCCTTTCATTCCACCATCTCATCTACCTCAGAACTTTACCCTCTCTGAGCATTAATGTTAATTCCAGTGAGCATAAAACACCAATAGCATTTATATAAAACTTTTTTTACGTAAACATATGCGCTGGTTAAAATGTTAATATAATAATTATGTACATTATTTATATCATCCACATCCTGCTTCATCTGGAACTTAAGACTACCTCTGCTTTTGGTTCTCTGTGAGAAATCCGCATGGAGAGGTTTTAATTATTTACATACAAGATATCCTGGACATAAAGGTGTATCAGATGATACCAGGATAGTGCCAGATAAGAGACTGGTCTTATAAGAAATCCCCCATTCTCTGAAAAGGGTAATGGTGTATAGTAGTCCAAGGTTCAGGTCAGCTGTATTGATCACTGAAAAGGTGTTACTGTGCAATCCTATTATGCTAAACGGCTCATCTCACCGACCTACCCACGGCACTATGGGACTAGGATAATAATTATGATTAAATTTATGACTCAGCTAAGGGCAGTAATCTAATAACTAACCAACAAGAACTTAGAACTGAACTTAAATTCTTCTTCTTCTTCCTCGTTCGTCCTGAAAAGGACGTTGGTTACGTTGTGCTCGTTTACAGCGAAGCTGCAATATTTGCGTCTTTCGGCCAACACATCCAACTTCCGCACAGCATTTTTTGGGACCGGGTTAGCCTTCCCTCTTCGATCCCTACTCACTCAGCCAGACTGCAGTGATGCCGCCTGTTTCCAGGACCACCACTTGGAGGTGGAGTAGGGTCTTGGTCAGCTCTGGTTCGCTGACCCTGACGCAAACCTCTATTGTTGCGTCTTTGGGTCCCTGAACTGAACTTAAAAAAGTCAATAAAGACTGTTGGTACAATTTACAATTTATTATATACAAGATTGTAATTGTGTTCTTTTAGTAATTTCACATGAACTCAAATTGGTTCAGCAACAAACAACAAAAAAATGTATATATGTAATCTTACACTTTCACTATCTCACAAATTTACAGTTCTTATAATTTTATAATGACAGTTCATCTTGTCCTCTGTAACCTTGATCTTGATGTAGACTGTCTTTGTTTGGAGCTATTAGTAATACTTTCACTGTTATTAACTGTATAATGTCTTTACTGACTACTATGATTTATCATCACTACAAATTTGTTATTTGGGTTGTGGTAATTTTTGTGTAACTGAAAAGTAGCCCAAAACTAGGCCACTTAGCTTATAATTCTCCTCTGAAGGCTTGAACAACAGTTACTGGAGAGAATCCTACAGATGAGGTTCTTCCAAAGCTAAAGGTGGCCCTGTTGATGTCCCTCTGTAACTACAAGGGGCTCTGACAACAAGTCTCCTCCAGCTGATTTTGGCTCTTCAGATAGAGTACACCCTTCAGTGCAGGATGTAACTCTCAATAATATACAGACGAGCTCACAATGGTCATACAGTCTGCCCACAGCTGCAGATGGCAATGGAAGCCTGTGACAATAACTGCTGCTCAAGTCTGTCAGTTTAAATTTTGCACGAGTCCTAGACTTCCATACGTTCTTCATTACATAGGTCAAAGGCGTACCCATTGGAAAGCAATGACGTCACAGATATTAGCTTCCTCAAAACCGTGTAATTGTAGAAAATGTGTGCATGTATGGAAAATCCAAAATAATTCTAGTTGGCTTATTTCCCAGCGGATTTCCTCCATCTTGGTCTTATCGTAATTCTATGATTATTCTTTATCTATTACGTAACTATTTTTTTCCTAGCTTCATCCGACATTTCATAGGAGCAGCCTAAACAGCGGTTATCACTACTAGGTTCATGTAACGCTGCATCCAGCTCAGAATTACCTCGGAATTATACCACTCCTAGTGAAAGTCTAGTCATCTACTTACAGATAAGGATCCCTAATATTGAATTTTGCCCATTACCCGTGAGGTACTCCGTCCTTAAGCACACACTGCCTATCCACACTTTCCTTGGTTACACAGATTTGCGGTCCATCACATTGAATGCCAAACATATTGTAAACAGTTCGGGAATTAGATGCTTTCCCATTGGCTGACCTGTATGCCGAATTTTTGTACAGTGTCTCGTTTTCGAATGAGGCCAAGAAATGATCCAGAAATTTCATCTCAGGTGGTCTGGGGTATTACTCTTAAATAGAATCCCACTATGACTTTGTATTCAAGTTCCTAGGATTCCGGGCTTTTCGTATTAGAAAAGGTAGAGTTTTCTTACTGGCTAAGTACAGTAGATCCTCAGATACGTTGCCCGGTCCTTTACGTTAGAATACTAATTCTATTCCTTCCTGGCCGTCTGAAAAATCTTCTTGATGAGTTGGAATAGCAGTGCCATAGAATGTGCAAGAATATAAGCAACATTTGGCCCACGCACCTACGTTGCTATATTTGACAAGGCTGCAATCAGAAATGATGTATTTTTCTCGATCCAACAACGAGCAAGGGTTAACATCGGTAGGGGTCTTGGTTTATTACCTTTACCCTCATGTTTTAGAATATTCTTTGTGACACATTCGATGTTATTTTCAAACTTACTACTTCATAGTTCTAACACTGATAATATCTTCCTAGATTGTCATCTTATCGTAATTATCAATTACAGCAAATCTGAGCTGAAGCGAAAACGTCGCTTCGCGTGCTTCAATATCCCAGTTGCTATCTTTCTCACAGAATGACCTCGAAAGTTTTCATTTCTTGTGCCATCCCATAATTCATGTTGTGCTTTTCACGTTCTGTTTTCCTACTTAGGACAATATTTGGTATTTTCGAGTCACTGTTTACACTTCTTCCTGTAATACTTCGTCATGTCTGTAAATCTGATCATTCCTGCTGAGAGAGTAGACAGGTGATGTAATATTGACCGACAGTCATGTTGGTAAAATTCTCGTGTAGCAGACATTGGCGCGCCGGAATAACACGAAGATCGCCCCGCGAGCTTGGTTGACGCTGATATGGCTATTGTAACCTCCTAATTTCTCTAATGGAGAAAACACAACCCAGATGGTCACACGATGAATGTTTGTTTGCACAAATACAAGGCAGTAAAGTATCCAGGTGATGATCTATTACAGACATGCACCTGAAAGATGGAATGTTGTAATAAGTTTCCGGGAAAGACTTTATTTGTGATAATATAGGAAGTCGTGAGTGTAAATAGAAATGATAATGTACGGAAATAACAATTCCATATATGGAAAGTGACTTTTAAAATCACGCAGATATTTCCTATTAGAAATAGTTGGGATAAAAACCCATCATAACACTCCCGATTGAATACAATTGCCTGGGCAAATCTAGATGTCATAAACAACATTTCTGATTGGAGCCTCAGATAATAATAACCACGGTACGAAATTTGCAATATAATCTGACATTTTCGCCGGTTTAGAGCACTGTGAAATTCATTTCATCAAGAAAACAGTCAGCGAGCCAGAGTAAGAAATAGGATCAGGATTCCATTTATCGGACCAGACCTTGTTTGAGCATCTTGTGGACTTATATCAAATAAAACTCTGCCTCCATTAACACGGAAAGCCGGAATCCTAAGAATCTGAACACAAAGTCAGAGTGGAGGCGTAGTGTAAAGTAATACCACAGACCGCGTGTAAGAGGCAGCTTAAACAAGTTGCCATAACTATTTCTCTGAGCCAGAAGTCAGAATTCCTAAAGAGATGTTAAGGCGAATGGTACATTTTTAAATTCTATATTTTGCATTAATTAACATGTGAAAATTGCTAGTTGATGACCAAGTCATGTGAGGTTGGCAACCTCAGCATATGGAATAATGGTTTCATGAACCATCACTGCAAGAGCTGGTGACTACTTTATGCGGGTTTCTCATAGAGAACCAAAAGCAGAGGTAGTCCCAAGATCCATATGGAGCAGGGAGTGGATGATGATATAATTGATGTGCATACTTATTATATTATTCAACTTTTCAACTAGTGCAAATGTAAAGATGTTCAATATAAATGTAATGAATTTTCCGCTTACTGTGATTAATATTAATGCTCAGGAAGGGTAAAGGTCTGAGGTAGATGGGATGGTGGAATGAAAAAAGGGGGGAGGGGATGCACACGATTGTGTGTCAGGAAACCCAATACTCAGGAAGGTATTTGTTTCTCTTCTTTCATAATACTAGTCGGTGGTACCAGTGGATGGTGCTATCTCTGGAACAAAGTGTGTGGTGTAAGTGGCCTGCTGTCAACACAAGACACCATCATCTGACGGGTCTTGAAGACACCGGACCAGCTTCCTGATTACTCCCTGATATTTCATGGAACGTGTGACAACCTCCAGACTTGACCAGTGACGAGAGTGCATCAGCCCATATCCTGCAAAGAACCAAACATCGGCTGGAACAGAAACGCACAAACGTACTGGCAGCTAAGTACAACCTTAAAAGCTGCCAAGTGAACTTTCAGACAATTCCCTCAATATCCCATGTGATGATCACATTTTTTAAAAAGTAAGAGTGCACTGCACCTATATGTCTCAGTCACCTTAAATACACTAAATTAAGATTTCACTGAATTAAATCAGTTGGGGGCATGAACGAGCTAAATCATACAATATATCTCTTCACAAAAGTTGCCGGGCAGATAATATGTTAACGGTGCTAAGACACATTCAGCATTGCACTTGATTTCTGAATATCTTGTGAACACTCCTTCAAGGTAGAAGCATCATCATCCTTCTATTTGCATCTCTGCCAAGAGTAATCTTGTGCGAAGGTAGATACCTTTGAAGATCCACATTAGATACTCTAGGTGTTGACCATGCCTGGACCATCACTGCAAAGCAAGGGGAGTAAATCCCGTGACAATCTTGAAACTGTTAATTTCAACTAATTTCATCTGCTGGAAGTATCAAATCATTGTCCGTGTCTTAATCAGTAACTCGATTGACATTTTCCGACCGTCATGTGCAAATTAACAACTTATCAGGCTTTATGATAACCTGGGTAATGGCGATTATTGGACTGACCATGTTTCCAACTCCTTATGTAATTTCCAGATAGAAGGTCGGAATTAACAATAGGCGAGCTAGCGATAAACGATAAATCCATGTGGATATTCCACTCCTATGCTTAAACCATGCGCCATACTGTCTAGTGGGAAGTACGCGTATGTTACACAATCGTACACTTACTCTGCACAACCAGAAGTCAATATGGCTTCAAAAGCAGGTCAGCTATTACGATAATAGTGAGAGCTGGTCAATTAGGTCAAGACATGACAAGAAACTGAAGGAGAAAAGCACAAACAATAAATGGTGTAAGAATTTTGCACGTAAAATGAGGAGTATATTAATAATGCAGGAGACGAGAGAAGATCAGAAAAAGAGAACGTACACATTTCGTCACATGAACACACCTAGGTATATCTTTCTAAACACACCTGTATGTAATCAGAGAAACAGGTGAAATAACATACGGAGTAAGCTGTATTCTGCCCGGGGGGAGGAATTAGTGGGGGTCTCTGATAAGACAAAGAAAGTTGAAGTCAGCTAACCCCTCTGGAATGTCATAAGAAGCGAGTTGTACATAGGACTTGCAACCTCAGCTAGTAAAACATTTTGCTACATAAACCACCTTTGCAAGAGTACATAAATATTCTCTACTCGACCAGACATTGACGTCATGGTCTGTTACATGGACAAGCGCTGGCGTCACGGTCTCTGTTTCCTACACGGACGAGACACTATCGGATAGACTCTGTCCTGTCTTGATGGTACACTCTGATAGACTCTGTCCTGTCTTGATGGTGCACTCTGATAGACTCTGTCCTGTCTATCTCTTGATGGTGCACTCTGATAGACTCTATCCTGTCGTGATGGTACACCTCTGATAGACTCTGTCCTGTCCATCTATTGATGGTGCACTCTGATAGACTCTGTCCTGTCCATCTCTTGATGGTGTACTCTGATAGACTCTGTCCTGTCTTGATGGTGCACTCTGATAGACTCTGTCCTGTCCATCTATTAATTGTGCACTCTGACAGACTTTGTCCTGTCCATCTCTTGATGGTGCACTCTGATAGACTCTGTCCTGTCCATCTCTTGATGGTGCACTCTGATAGACTCTGTCCTGCCCATCTCTTGATGGTGCACCCTGATAGACTATGTCCTGTCTTGATGGTGCAATCTGATAGACTCTGTGGCACTCTGATAGACTCTGTCCTGTCTTGATTGTGCACTCTGATAGACTCTGTCCTGTCTTGATGGTGCACTCTGATAGACTCTGTCTTGTCCATCTCGTGATGGTGCACTCTGATAGACTCTGTCCTGTCTTGATGGTACACTCTGATAGATTCTGTCCTGTCTTGATGGTGCACTCTGATAGACTCTGTCCTGTCTTGATTGTGCACTCTGATAGACTCTGTCCTGTCTTGATGGTACACTCTGATAGACTCTGTCCTGTCTTGATGGTGCACTCTGATAGACTCTGTCCTGTCTTGATGGTGCACTCTGATAGACTCTGTCCTGTCTTGATGGTGCACTGATAGACTCTGTCCTGTCTTGATAGTACACTCTGATCGATTCTGTCCTGTCTTGATGGTGCACTCTGATAGACTCTGTCCTGTCTTGATTGTGCACTCTGATAGACTCTGTCCTGTCTTGATGGTGCACTCTGATAGACTCTGTCCTGTCTTGATGGTACACTCTGATAGACTCTGTCCGGTCTTGATGGTGCACTCTGATAGACTATGTCCTGTCTTGATGGTTCACTCTGATAGACTCTGTCCTGTCCATCTCTTGATGGTGCACTCTGATAGACTCTGTCCTGTCTTGATGGTACACTCTGATAGACTATGTCCTGTCTTGATGGTGCACTCTGATAGACTCTGTCCTGTCTTGATGGTGCACTCTGATAGTCTGTCCTGTCCATCTCTTGATGGTGCACTCTGATAGTCTGTCCTGTCTTGATGGTGCACTCTGATAGACTTTGTCCTGTCTTGATGGTGCACTCAGAAAGACTCTGTCCGGTCTTGATGGTGCACTCTGATAGACTCTGTCATGTCTTGATGGTGCACTCTGATAGACTCTGTCCTGATTGTACACTCTGATAGACTCTGTCCTGTCTTGATGGTGCACTCTGATAGATTCTGTCCTGTCCATCTCTTGATGGTGCACTCCGATAGACTCTGTCCTGTCTTGATGGTGCACTCTGATAGACTCTGTCCTGTCTTGATGGTACACTCTGATAGAATCTGTCCTGTCTTATGGTGCACTCTGATAGACTATGTCCTGTCTTGATGGTGCACTCTGATAGACTCTGTCCTGTCCATCTCTTGATGGTACACTCTGATAGATTCTGTCCTGTCTTGATGGGGCACTCTGATAGACTCTGTCCTGTCTTGATGGTGCACTCTGATAGACTCTGTCTTGTCTTGATGGTGCACTCTGATAGACTCTGTCCAGTCCATCTCTTGATGGTACACTCTGATAGACTCTGTTCTGTCTTGATGGTGCACTCTGATAGACTCTGTCCTGTCTTGATGGTGCACTCTGATAGACTCTGTCCTGTCCATCTCTTGATGGTGCACTCTGATAGACTCTGTCCTGTCTTGATGGTGCACTCTGATAGACTCTGTCCTGTCTTGATGGTGCACTCTGATAGACTCTGTCCGGTCTTGATGGGGCACTCTGATAGACTCTGTCCTGTCCATCTCTTGATGGTGCACTCTGATAGACTCTGTCCTGTCTTGATGGTACACTCTGATAGACACTGTCCTGTCTTGATGGTGCACTCTGATAGACTCTGTCCGGTCTTGATGGTACACTCTGATAGACTCTGTCCTGTCTTGATGGTGCACTCTGACAGACTCTGTCCTGTTTTGATGGTGCACTCTGATAGATTCTGTCCTGTCCATCTCTTGATGGTGCACTCCGATAGACTCTGTCCTGTCTTGATGGTACACTCTGATAGATTATGTCCTGTCTTGATGGTACACTCTGATAGATTCTGTCCTGTCTTGATGGTGCACTCTGATAGACTCTGTCCTGTCTTGATGGTGCACTCTGATAGACTCTGTCCTGTTCATCTCTTGATGGTACACTCTGATAGACTCTGTCCTGTCTTGATGGTCCACTCTGATAGACTCTGTCCTGTCTTGATGGTGCACTCTGATAGACTCTGTCCTGTCTTGATGGTGCACTCTGATAGACTCTGTCCTGTCCATCTCTTGATGGTACACTCTGATAGACTCTGTCCTGTCTTGATGGTGCACTCTGATAGACTCTGTCCTGTCTTGATTGTGCACTCTGATAGACTCTGTCCTGTCCATCTCTTGATGGTACACTCTGATAGACTCTGTCCTGTCTTGATGGTACACTCTGATAGACTGTCCTGTCTTGATGGTACACTCTGAAAGACTCTGTCCTGTCTTGATTGTGCACTCTGATAGACTCTGTCCTGTCCATCTCTTGATGATATCTTCCCACACGTAGAGCTATCTTCTTCTTGCACGTTTGCCTTCAACTCTTCCTTTATTTATAGACTTATACCATGCTTTTATTTATAGACTTATACCAAGCTTTTATTTATAGACTTATTACCATGCTTTTATTATACCGTTGAGTTAGGAAGATTCTTTTTTAAACCGTCATATTCAAATTGTCCATGGAGAATAGCGCAAATCTCTATACCGGACATGCACTTCATAGGAAATGTCAAACCTGGTTTTTTTAATCCTCGCATTGGCCTTCTTGTTTGTTCATTCATCTTCATCTTCTTGTTTGTTCATTCATCTTCATCTTCTTGTCTGTTCATTCATCTTCATCGATGTTACTTCCCAGACAGGCAAAGCTGTGCAATTGTCTGAGTAATGCAAAAAAACATCCTTGGGGCTTAGTCAAATTTCTAATCTACAACATGTTTTTTTTTTTCCTTTTTGAACTGGCCATAAATAACTGAAGGGCTTAACTCGAATCAGAATTGCATAATTTTGTGTGTATTTGGTTTTGTTTATGTTTTCAGCTTCATAAATTAAGCGATATACAGATTTTTTTTCCTGATCAGCGTCAAAATAAAAAGTTTTAAAAAAAGGAAGATACGGCATTTTTATTTAAATGTGATTTAATACTAAAGAAAATCTACAACATAAACAACAACAAACCAATCCTCGGTGAGCACTAATAAATACGATATTAATGAAACAGTACCTGGGTCTGCAAGTAACAGCTGACGTAATGTCTTTAGTGACAGACAATCATCATGATCATCACTTATCGGCTTCGTAAAGAATTGAGACCTTCAGCAAACGTATGCCACATCTCCCTGTCACGTGCCATCAGCTCAATGTATCTCCACATCTCCCTGTCACGTGCCATCAGCTCAATGTATCTCCACATCTCCCTGTCACGTGCCATCAGCTCAATGTATCTCCACATCTCCCTGTCACGTGCCATCAGCTCAATGTATCTCCACATCTCCCTGTCACGTGCCATCAGCTCAATGTATCTCCACATCTCCCTGTCACGTGCCATCAGCTCAATGTATCTCCACATCTCCCTGTCACGTGCCATCAGCTCAATGTATCTCCACATCTCCCTGTCACGTGCCATCAGTTCAATGTATCTCCACATCTCCCTGTCACGTGCCATCAGCTCAATGTATCTCCACATCTCTCTGTCACGTGCCATCAACTCAATGTATCTCCACGTCTTCTTCATCCCTTTCATGTCTGTCTCCAGTTCTCTTCTCCATGTGTTCGTTAATCTCCCTCCTACCCTGGGGATTCCAGAGCAAGGACAGCGTGGTGATGCTGTCAACAGGTGTCCTCAGTGTGTGTCCTATCCATCTCTGGCGTCTTCTTCTCATCTCTGGTTCCACCGGTATTTGGTTCTTGTCATCAGTTTGACATTAGCGATCTTGTCATCAGTTTGACATTAGCGATCTTGTCACACGATTTCAATCCTTCTATTCTACGCAAGCATCAATTGATGAAAGTCTGTAGCTTTTTGATTGTTGTTTTTGTGTTGAACCATCATCATTATACCCCTTCAGCTCCCCCATGAAGCATAGGCCTGCAACAAATTTCCCTCGGCCCTTGATGTATTTTCTCATACGATGAAGGTATTTTGTCATACGATGAAGGTATTTTGTCATACGATGAAGGTATTTTGTCATACGATGAAGGTATTTTGTCATACGATGAAGGTATTTTGTCATACGATGAAGGTATTTTGT
>JAMPIV010005051.1:77500-82594 GCA_024509875.1 Oreohelix idahoensis | reverse complement strand
ATGGATATTTGTCAAGCAGAAGTAACAATGCAGTAGCGTGATTGTCGGATCACGCCATAGTTACTGGCACATCCCAAAAAGGCATCGACTTATGCTCTCGCATTTTCGTATCAACCTGCCAAGGTAGTTGCACAAGTCGAACAAACGCATTGGCTTCCAAGATTTATTTGCATCAGCAACGTTCGAATCGAAATAAAGTTCAAATGCTTTCTACACTAATGGTGTAAAGTTTTTCTGGTGACACGGTCGGTAAAATATCCGAACCCGTAACAGAACAGATCAGCCGAATTTCTACAACTTCTAGAAGCCATATTTTCGCTCAGAATTATTTCAAAATAATTTAACAGTAACTATTTGGAAAAATAATTAACTTGAGTCAGTGTCCATCCTAGTCTTTATCATCATCTTACAGTGTTAATATTTGGTTGGGTTTGGTAGTAATTTCTTGAGATATGCACTTAACTCGTGAATAAGCTCCTGGTCCTCGTAGACATAATGCTGAAGCCGGATAGGAGTGATGGTCCACTAGTTCTTAAGTTGTGTACACAGTTTGTGGTAAATCTGGCTCCTGGTCCAAAGACAGAATGCTGTGGCCAGGTTGCAATGGTGGTCCACGGATTTGAATAAGATTTATACTCCTCATCCTAAGACACAATGCTGAGGCCAGGTATTATCTCGTGGTACACTCACAGATAGGAACCCTTAGTTTGACGACTACGAAGCTGACTGCAACAGTTTTAGAAGTTACTTGCACTCATTGGCAGAATTCTTCTAGTTAGCACTTGTAGAGACTTCGATGCTAATTTGGAACTTGCTCTCATAAGATGTCGACTGTTGTTCGACCATGTGTGTGGGCGTCATCTGTTGTTTTTTCTCAGTGGTTTCGATGTCCAGCACGCCTGGGGCTACTTCTACTATCGCTTCTTGAAGAGCGAGCCTAAGGGACTCGTCTCCGTCTTCAATTCTTCGAAGTGCATCTATAATGGTCTCTGCGATATCTTCCTCTTGTATCTGTCTGTGTTGAGGAGCTGTCTCTATCACTTCTTTCATAGTGCTTGCAGGTGGGTCGGCTGTCATCTCGGCATCGTGTGGTGGTGTCATCTGTGTTTGGTGCAGCTTCTCTGTGGTAGACCGGGTTTCTGCTGACGAGTCGGGTACGTGCTAGCTATCATTCCTGGTCCTGAGGAAACAACAGCTGACAACTCAAGGGCTCAGACGCAAGATATGACACCGTATAACAAAGAACAGGAACAAGTTTCGAACCAAACCTGTAGAAGGAAAACAAAGACCAAACACTAAAAAGACAAACAACTCAGAAACGATACAGGAGAGGATAGTAAAGATCACACAGACGTCAGGAAGTGAGGCCTCACTCAGGGCCCTACCCGACAACAAAGTGATCAACATCCTCGAGGTGATAACTGGAAGGAGAGGTATCGCCAAAGTAGGGAGGCACGAAAAGGGAGTCGTGCTTTCACTCAACAACACAGACAAAACCACCTCGCTGATGATCGAACTGGAATCCGGTCCAAAAGAAGTTGAATTGCCCCACCAAATAACGGGCGTCATTTGAATTTCCTCGTGTCCTTATATAGTAGCTGAGCTGTGACTCGGAGAGCTTGCTGGGTAAACTCTGTTCGTCTCATGTTTGTCAGGCGAAAAAGCCAGTTTTGTGTTTCTTTCGTAGCAATATTTCGCAATATCTCGATAATAACACCATGTGGTGATTCCTAACGATATTCCACATATTCAGTTCTAGTTTTGCCTTCTTGTGTAAAACTATGATTCCATTCCAAGCAGATTGATGATGATGATTATAGTGTTGATGATAATGATGATGATTATGGTGTTGATGAAGATGAGGTCGATGGTCCCATGTGTGACGGTATTGCCTCACCTGCTTTGCAGTAGTGGTCCAACAGTAGCCAAAACTCAAGAGTATCTATTATAGGCTTCAATGGAGTATCTTTACACAAGATTACTCTTGGCAGAAATGTAGATAGAAGAGTAGTAAAGCTTCTATCACATGGGAGTCTTCACAAGATATTCAGATAAGCTAAAGCAATACTGGCTGTTGCTGAGCACGTTAACTCTGTAATCTGCCGACACCTTTTATGAAGAATTTAGCTATGGTTTGTTCTAGCTCGTTAAGCCCCCGCCGCTGAGTTACTCAGTGGAATTATCATTATAATATATAGCTCTGTTTAGAGTGTGTGAAGTAATTTGACTGAGACAAACAAGCAGTAACTTTTAAATGATTAAATCGAAGTTAAATTGGTATAATTACAAACCGCAGAAATAACAAAATTTAATAATCACTTTAAGTTTAACAGTTAAAAAAGAAAGGAAATAATTTATTACAAACATAACCTCTACACCTTACGGTAGAAGGGGAACGACTAAGTAAGTAAGACAAAATGAAGTTTTCATCACTCGGGTGATGGGCAAACATTTGGGATAAGAAAGTTCAAGTGGCAGCATATAGGTATAACTTAGCTGCCAATGATGATTCTTCTAACCTCCTTATATGGGTTGGGTCTTTTCGCTCTGCTCGCACACGTCTCTGAGTCAAAGTTTGGGTCAGGCGCCGCCACGTTCCCCAGAAAACGTCAAGGAGTAACTGCAAAGCTGGTTCGACCGTCTTGTCCTATAAGACCCTTTTATGATGGAGTCTCGCACAACGTCAGTCCACTTCTACCTTCACTTGGTTTTCCAGAGATAGTACTTTCTAGCTGGTACCACCAAAAGCCAATCCTGTGCTACAGACGTTTTGCTCAGAGAACTTAAGAAAAAGACTCGCTGGGCAGTTTGCCTTCTTTCACGTGAACTGGGGGTCGTTAATTGTAACCTTCAATTCCCTCTGACTCCTGTCATATTTAATTTACTATTATGTTTACTTTTCTTTACTCAGTTTCCCCTAGTCCCGGTGTTTTACCTTATTAAAAAAATGTAGAAGATTTTCCTGTGCTTTGTAAGTTTTATCTGGTTCTCCAATAAAAGGTTCGGTTAAACAAAAGGAATTAAGAATCTAGTCATCACTCTGGCGTAGGTCTGATGGCTTGTTTTGGCGAGCGTGAAATTCACAGTGAAATAATAAAACTGCGAAATGGTCAGACTATATTCCCCTGCCCATTCGTTTTGTTATGAGTTAAATAAACGCTCCAATTCAATATATTCAAACAGGTCGGGTGAGGTACTTCAAAAATATTTCCGACATGGAAAAATTTTGCAAAGTTCACGTCCCCCCATATATGGTAAACTATGCTGTCCGATGCCCTCGTGTACAAACTTACAGACAGTATCGGTAGAACATACATGACAACATGCCCCACATGTGTCACACAGACAGTAAAAGAACGTTGGTGCATCAAGGATGACCCTGAAGCGCTTATGTCATAAGTTTTCCGGCTCGTGCACGGGTTATCCTTTGTTTCGAAGACAAACAAATCTGGTTCTATTCAGCACTCCTGTCCAACAACAAGCTAGTGATAAACAAGCCCCGTCGCTTGAAAATAAGGTCAGCACAGATTAAATGCGATAAAATAACTGTCCGCTGCCCGGTCTAATAACCTGGCTAACTTAACAACTCTTCGTGAAAGCGTGAATGCGACACAATAAGAAAGGAATTACTCCCGTTGCAAATACTAGCCATAGGGAGATGGCATGTTAAGATGAACTTTCCCCAAAAAATGCTATGTCCAAGCAATCTCTAATAAAGAGTAAAATGTTGTGAAAGGGAAAAATGAAAATGCCAAATAAAAGCGATCGGAGAGAATGAAAGAAGAAGAAATGAATACTGCTAGGGCTAGAGGTGTGAGAGATTCACACAAAAGTACCAGGGACAGACATGTCGTCACACCATGCACAACTATCAGATTAGTGATCTGTTTGTGTCATTTGCTTTCTATATGCCTGATCTAAGAGTACGGTCAAACATTGAGGTACAAAACATTTGGCCCTTATCGAATGCTATGTAGCAATTCTAGCGAACTGTAAAAGTCCACCAGCTGAATAACTCCCTTCTGTATCAAGGAGATAAATTTGATGTTTTTACAGGTGTGGCATTTACCACATTACTGAGGTGTTTTTTTTTCAATGTCCGGATTCACAGTTTGCCAACAACTTTAGTAACACACTGAACTAGTCCAATACTGCTTTCCTCTGCCTTATCTAAGGGATTCCTTTGTTGCCACACCATGCAAGATTCTGAGCTATAAATTGAATGCACTGAGAAATCTGTGGAGAAAACATCTCGCTATCATTTGTTTTTCTGCTGCAATTTGAGATTGAGGCTCTTAGTCAATGATTCCTTTGTTCTCTAATTAGATTTCTTTCCATTTTCCTTCCATTGGTTGAAGTAATAATGATGATTATTTGCATTTTCATGGGGCCATAAACCTTTCTGGTACTTTTCCAGTAATTGAACCCATTTTTTCTTTCTCCAACGAAGACTGATTGTCAGTTTCAGAAAATTTCAAAACAACAAGAAACAAAAGGCTGTCCTTTTTTCTGAAGAATAGACCAAGCCAGGAGCGCCAAACGTCTTCTCCATATCCATTTTCTAACTAAACTTAAAAAAAAAAACAGCTTTTATTCATTGTGCTCAATTTTTATGTGGGGCAGCAAAAAGGTCCTTTCACTATTTTGAAAATACACAGGTTCGAATGGTGTGTACCTATCTTATCATGTCTGTCCTCAGTGCCTCTGATAAAATGACTTTCTTTGATGTCCTGTCAAACTCCAAGAACCTTGTATATGATATTGAATCGCATCTGGTATGATATATGCTGTTTTTTTCCTGCTCTTCACTGTCTCAAGTTTCAATAATCTGTTCTCTTCTTCCAGTTTGTTAACTTTAAAACGACTTTATGAATTGGGATTTTAAAACAGTCTTTGGGACTGCTTTGTTTCTGTATACTTCAGATAGCTGAATCACAACAGGATCGCCACAAAGATTAAATTTTAAGTATGTTCATAAGTCACTGGAGTAATCGAACTGAGTCGGCAGGACTCTGTATATATTTTATTGCTGCTTAATTGCTGGGATGCTAGGTTCGAAAGATCATTCTGGATGCAAATAGAAAACATGAAATG
>JAMPIV010005051.1:37500-72500 GCA_024509875.1 Oreohelix idahoensis | reverse complement strand
ATCTCTGCCCCACTGATCATAAATAAAGTTTCTATCACAACTGCAAATTTGTTGGGACATTAAGAAAAAGCGCACAAGAAATGAAAATAAACGTCATTGCTAAATTGAAACTATTTTGCCTCACGGTGTTTAGCAAAGCAATCATTTGTGTGCAGGTGTGGATGATTTGTTATTTTGTATTACTGTATGAACGAATGAATAGTTTAAAATGTAGTCTACGAAAGCGACGTATTCATTTATTCACACACATACTATACTTATACATATAACTCCATATATGTGCATACTTTTTATGCCATATCACTAGTAAAAAAAAAAAAAATTAGTCGGAGTCGGACTTCTAAAATTTTCAGAGACGGAAAAATGTTTTGGCCGACTCTACAACCCTGGTTGAGATAGAAGATTATAACAGAAACTAAAGAACACAGCGAAGGTTCCCACTAATTCTTTAACCTGAAAAGTAAACGATACGAAGACATGACTTGTATAATTCCCCATGAACGACAACTCATAGAACTCTGTGAGATAAGAATTGGATTGCGACATAGATGCCTGTTCTTACCATTACTCTTCCGATTGGCTAGAGATTGGATTATGACAACAACGGGATCGGCCAACAGAAAAGTAAATCAGTGAACTCTGACACAACAGCTCGATGATCTATAATTTGGCGATGATCTGGCTCTTCTTTGCTATCACCGAAACCAAAAGCAAGGAAACATGAGCATACTTAATGAGGTATACATCACCTGGGTCTGAAAAGGTAACGGTTATTGGAATAGATGTGGCTCATGATACCCAGACAGCACTGGAAGAAACATCCCTACGTGATATAGACGCACACATGAATCGTGGCAGTAGATAAATATAGACAACGTTGGATAAACCGACAATTAATATTTAAAAATAATAATATGAAAGTCAAGAGGAACTTTCATTGCAAAGGGAAATATATTGGAATCAACAGAAATAAGCCCACCACAAAAATAAGAATCGTCAACTTAAATCGGAAGACAGACCTACTAAGTGAATCTGAACAATAGAGAGCAACAAAAACGACAATCAAGATATTACAAGCTTTCTTAAATGAGTGCTTGGGCAGAACAGAATGAATAAAATTGTATGTCATGATCACTAATCAGGAACTAATGGGACAAGATGTGCAGTAAAAGCCCTTCGCGTACTAATGAAACTAAATAATAGCAGTCCTACTTCAAGTGTCGTAGTTGGTGGGTTTTTTTCCTTCCTCTACTTCAAGTGTCATAGAGTGTGGATTTTCTTTCTCTACTTCAAGTGTCATAGATTGTGGATTTCCTTCCTCTACTTCAAGTGTCATAGATTGTGGATTTTCTTTCTTCCTCTACTTCAAGTGTCATAGATTGTGGATTTTCTTCCCCTGCTTCAAGTGTCATAAACAGTGGCTTTTTCCTTTAGTTCATGCGTCAGTTCAGCTGGTGTACTGAGTAAACCAAATAATAGCAGTTCAAGGCAGTATTTGTTTTGGAATAGCTAGGATAGGAAAAATAGAGACAGATCTAAAAACACACGAAGAAGGGATGAAAATGACACGGAAAGACCTTGAACGGAACCAGGGGACAGGACGGCGTGGCGTGAAGTTGTTGAATGACCTGTGTCCAAAGATGAACTGAAAAGTAATGAATGAATGAAGGGAATCGTGTGTGTTTGAGTAATGCCGATAAAGACATAAATAAAAAACCATCTTCAGCGAGTCAAGATTATCAAGAATAAGTCTTCTCATTGTTAGTCCATACAATAGACACAGCATACAGTAAAAATATAACACGCACCCTTCCAGAAATATTAGCTGCTCACGAGACAACGCAATTACCACAATAACAGATAATTCCCAGGACAGACAGCTCCATTGACATCATAGGAGTTTTGGAATGTAGTCACAGCTAGATCCCTCACGGGGGGTCCACAGCCGAATCAATACACGAAATAGAATAAAGAACATTCTCGTTGCACACGTGACTAAATACACAACCACGTGATTCACCATAATTTCCCTTTTTTGCACCATGTGAAGCATAGGACCAAGAATGCAACTGGTCCACATGAAGGGCTGCACTAAGGGATTATGTGCTTTTTACTTGGCTGATTTAAGTAGCACTTTATTTTATACGATGAGGTTGACGAGACTTGGAGATAGAAATGAAACGGATGAGGAAGACACTGAAAGACCTGGAACCGATGGCGCGGGACAGCAGGATTTGACAAGTGTTTGTTGAAGGCCTATGTTCCCTTAGGAGCTCAGTGGTGATGATGATGATGATGATGATGGCGATGATGATGGTGATGATGGTGTTGATGATGATGATCGTATAATGATTGTAATGATTATGGTGTGAATGATAATGATGATGATGATGATCACTATGATAATGATAAAGACGAGGTCGATAGTCTCATGCTCAAGCTCAGATTAGTGATCTCTCACGACTTGCCTGGGAAAGCAGTAGGAATATTATTTCTTCGTTCCCCCCCCCCCTCCCGTTTTTCCAAGACGAAATGCACAGGGCTTGAAAACAGACGTGTGTGTGAATATATTTAAGAGAATATATATATATATATATATATATATATATATACAAGTTTACATATATAGATATATTTATTCATTTCTATATATATATATATGAGTCATTAATTTGTACATTTGAATTGCACAAGATAATTAACTTGATTCAGTGTCCAGGCAAGGGAGAAAATCAAAATACAAACACGTGCGTTAATATTTGCTTGGAGAAGCTGGTAGTCTTTCTTGAGATATGCAGGAGCAACCAGTGATCCAGAACCTCATCTCGATATGTCCAGCATTAACATTTCCATAAGCGTGAAGCCGCATAGGATGGTGAAAACTGAATCCTCCCCAAATGTGAATACACCAGTTCGAAATCGGCTCCAGCAAAGACTGCAAAGCGCTGTGGCCACCGTCGCTAAATCCGCATACGTCCACTGCAAAGGATAAGATTTGAATCTGTTCTCGTCTGTGAATAGGACAGCATTCCACTGCAGTCTAGTCCATCTGATATGTTGCTCTGCCCATTGCAGGCGCTGCTAACGATGTCTGTGAGTCAAGTTTGGCCCAACATAAGGTCGTCTTGCAGTAAGGCCTGTATCTCTGAGTCGTCGTATGACTGTCATTCGAGAGACTTGCCCATGTCTATCCACTATTGCTCTTGCTGTTTGACTTGCCGGGAGAGTACGATTCCTTAGGTGACTCAGCACAATATGACGATCTTGCGCAGGGGTAGTAACTCGTGGTTGGCCACTCCGAAGTCTATCCCGGGAACTGCCAGTGGTTCCGTAACTTCATTGAGACGTACAATAGTGCTGTGGTGGCAATTCATCCTTCTGGCAATGGCCCGCGAGCTCATTCCGGTCTCCAACATACCAATGGCTCGTTGGCGGTCGTTTTCAGATAGTCGTGGCATTTCAAGCACATGTACTGGGTGTTTTGGCTCAACGGCCTTTTTATACCGAGTATACTGCCACAACGCGTACACATTTTCAGGGTCATAGCTGTTGGGAATCGTGTTGCACGTGTAACTTTCATCGTTTTCATGTAGTCTGTACACACACCCGTGTGTGTGTTGAATCTTGCACTTTCCATTACAATGCAGTGTGGCCAGGTTGCAATGGTGGTCCATGGATTTGAATAAGATTTATACTCCTGATCCTAAGACACAATGCTGAGTCCAGGTATTATCTCGTGGTACACTCACAGATAGGAACTCTTAGTTTGACGACTACGAAGCTGACTGCAACAGTTTTAGAAGTTACTTGCACTCATTGGCAGAATTCTTCTAGTTAGCACTTGTAGAGACTTCGATGCTAATTTGGAACTTGCTCTCATACGATGTCGACTGTTGTTCGACCATGTGTGTGTGTGCGTCATTTGAATTTCCCCGTGTCCTTATATAAGAGCTGAGCGGTGACTCGGTGAGCTTGCTGGGTAAACTCTGTTCGTCTCATGTTTGTCAGGCGAAAAAGCCAGTTTTGTGTTTCTTTCGTAGCAGTATTTCGCAATATCTCGATAATAACACCATGTGGTGATTCCTAACGATATTCCACATATTCAGTTCCAGTTCTGCCTTCTTGTGTAAAACTATGATTCCATTCCAAGCAGTCTTCACTTAGATATATTTCTAAATATGTGCTTATCGAGTGTTTTTGCTAGCTATTTACATGGTTCACATAAGGAATATTTCCGTCAAACGGATTTTCCCGAAGATTTACATCGATACATAACGAAAGTAAGTGGCGACGGGTATGCTGACTTTATAAATCAGCAGAGATTTTCGCCGATTCACGACAATGATGATGGTGATGATGATGATGGTTATGGTGATAATGATAGTGGTGATGATGACGGTGATGATAATTATGGTGTTGATGATGATGATGGTTATGGTGATGATGATAATGATGAGGATGATGGTGATTATGGTTATGGTGTTGATGATAATGATGATGGTTATGATGATGATGATGGTTATGGTGATGATAATGATGATGATGGTGATGATGATGATAATAGTGATGATGATGGTTATGGTAATGGTGATTATGGTGAGGATGATGATGGGGATAATGATAGTGATGATAACGATGATTATGATTGTTATTATGATGATGGTTATGGTGATGATGATATTAATGGTGATGATTATGATGGTGATGATGATGATGATGATTATAGTGTTGATGATAATGATGATGATTATGGTGTTGATGAAGATGAGGTCGATGGTCCCATGTGTGACGGTATTGCCTCACCTGCTTTGCAGTAGTGGTCCAACAGTGGCCAAAACTCAAGAGTATCTATTATAGGCTTCAATGGAGTATCTTTACACAAGATTACTCTTGGCAGAAATGTAGATAGAAGAGTAGTAAAGCTTCTATCACATGGGAGTCTTCACAAGATATTCAGATAAGCGAAAACAATGCTGGCTGTTGCTGAGCACGTTAATTCTGTAATCTGCCGACACCTTTTATGAAGAATTTAGCAATAGTTTATTCTAGCTCGTTAAGCCCCCGCCGCTGAGTTACTCAGTGGAATTATCATTATAATATATAGCTCTGTTTAGAGTGTGTGTAGTAATTTGACTGAGACAAACACGCAGTAACTTTTAAATGATTAAATGGGACCCAAAGATGCAGCAATAGTGAATGCAGTCAGTGACCCATAGCTTGACTGCTTGCATCAGGACCAGGTAACCAGAGCTGGTCAAGACCGTACTCCACCTCCACGTGGTGGTCCTGGAAACAGTTTGCAGCAGTGCAGTCTGGCTGAGCGAGTACGGATCGCAGAGGGAAGGCAAACCCGGTCCCAAAAAATGCCGTGCTGTAGTCGGATGTGTCGACCGAAAGGTGCAGATATCACAGCTTAGGTGTAAACAGACACAACGCAACCAACGTCCTTTTCAGGGCGAACGAGGAAGAAGAAGAAGAAATGATTAAATCGAAGTTAAATTGGTATAATTACAAATAACAAAATTTAATAATCACTTTAAGTTTAACAGTGTAAAAGAAAGGAATAATAGTTAGTTACAAAATGAACCTCTACACCTCACGGTAGAAGGGGAACGACTAAGTAAGTAAGTACAAAATGAAGTTTTCATCACTCGGGTGATGGGTTTTGGATAAGAAATTTAAGTGGCAGCATATAGGTTAACTTAGCTGCCAATGATGATGCTAATCCTCCTTATGGGTTGGGTCTTTTCACTCTGCTTGCGCTTGTCTCTGGTCAAAGTTCAGGCACCGTACGTTCCCAGAACGTGAAGGAGTAACGGCCAAGCTGGTTCTTCGTCTATCTATAAGACCCTTTTATGATGGAGTCTCGCACAACGTCAGTCCACTTCTACCTTCACTTGGTTCCAGAGATAGTACTTTCTGCTGGTACCATCAATAAGCCAATCCTGGCTACAGACTTTTGCTCAGAGTACTTAAGAAAAAGGCGCCGGCAGTTGCCTTCTTTCACGTGTACTGGGGGTCGTTAATTGTAACTTAAATTCCCTCTCAAGCTTGAATAAACAAGCCCCGTCGCTTGAAAAGATGGTCAGACAGATTATGCGATAAAATACTGTCGCTAACCGTCTAATAGCCTGGCGTAACTTAACACGTCTTCGTGAAGCGTGAATGCGACACAATAAGATAAGAATTACTCCCGTAGCAAATACTGCCATAGGGGAGTGGCGTGTTAGAGACTTTCCCCATGCTATGTCCAGCATAAAGAGTAAAATGTGTGAAAGGGAAAAATGAAATGCCAAATAAAAACGATCGTAGATAATAAAGAAGAAGAAGAAATGATACTGCCATAGGGCTGGAGGTGTGAGAGATCACACAAAAGGACAGGGACAGACATGTCGTCACACCATGCACAACCTCAGATTAGTGATCTGTTTGTGTCATTTGCTTTCTATATGCCTGATCTAGAGTACGATCAAACATGAGGTAAAAACATTTGGCCTTATGAATGCCATGTAGCAATTTCTAGCGAACTGTAAAAGCCACCAGCTGAATAAATCCATTCTGTATAAAGGAGATAAATATGATGTTTTTACAGGGTGCTTTACCACATTACTGAGGTGTTTTTTCATGACAGGATCACAGTTTGCCAACAACTTTAGTAACACACTGAAATGTCCAATACTGCTTTCCTCTGCCTGTCTAAGGGATTCCTTGTTGCCACACCATGCAAGATTCTGAGGCTATAAATTGTATGCACTTGAGAAATCTGTGAAGAACATCTCGCCATCTTTGTTTTTCTGCTGCAATTTGAGATTGAGGCTCTTGTCAATGATTCCTTTGTTCTCTTAAAGATTTCTTTCCATTTCCTTCCATTGTTTGAAGTAATAATGATGATTATTTGCATTTTCATGGGTGCTAAACCTTTCTGGTACTTTCCAGTAATTGAACCCATTTTCTTTCTTCAACGAAGACTGATTGTCAGTTTGAGAAAATAGCAAGCAACAAGAAACAAAAGGCTGTCCTTTTTTTCTGAAGAATAGACAAGCAGGAGCGCCAAACGTCTTCTCCATATCCATTTTCTAACTTTAAAAAAAAACAGCTTTTATTCATTGCTCAATTGTATGTGGGCATAAAAGGTCCTTCACTATTTTGAAAATACTTCGAACCCTATCTTATCATTTCTGTCCTCAGTGCCTCTGATAAAATGACTTTCTTTGATGTCCTGTCAAACTCCAAGAAGCTTGCATAATGATATTGAATCGCATCTGGTATGGTATATGCGGTTTTTTTCCTGCTCTTCACTGTTCAAAGTTTCAATATCTTCAGGCCTATATCTGCTTTTGCTGGCACATGCAACCTTACGTACTTGAAACTATACACTTCCTTCATCGTCACCTTTCCACATAAAATTTCAACTGGTGCAGTACCTCTCCTCTGCAGCACAGCTTCACCTGACTCTTTCCAACAATTACACATGAATAAACAGGATAATCATAAATGAGAAGTGAATTTTTTTCATGCTATACAGAGGATCTACAAAACCAGACGATACGTCAAGGCCTAAAATCCCACCCCATGCAGACCCAAGTAGAACAGTCCCAACTAAGATGGTTTGGCCATGTCTGCAGAATGGGAGAAGATCGGCTACCACGACAAGCATGGGAAACAAAGAGCCAGGGATCCAGACCACCAGGACGACCCAGAGTCCACTGGGAGGACAACATTACACAATCTTTGAAGGACCGAAGACTAGAATGGAACCAGGCCAGGAGGAAGACAGCCGATAGGATAGTCTGGCGCTCTTTCTTCCAAACCTCTACACCTCACGGTAGAAGGGGAACGACTAAGTAAGTAACAGTACAAGAGACTGATAATGTGAATGTAACAGTACAAGAGACTGATAATGTGTGTGTAACAGTACAAGGGAGTGATAAATGTGTATGTAACAGTACAAGAGAGTGATAATGTGTATGTAACAGTACAAGAGACTGATAATGTGTATGTAACAGTACAAGGGACTGATAAATGTGTATGTAACAGTACAAGTGAGGGATAATGTGTATGTAACAGTACAAGAGACTGATAATGTGTATGTATCAGTGCAAGAGTCTGTGTGGTTATGAGTAAGGTAGTTGTGTTTGTAAAGTTTTCTTTTAATCAACGATGAAACCTGTGTTAACAGTTATTTCACCAGATCCCTATTATATATAGACACAGAAAATCAAATGGTTTGGCCATCTCACGAGAGTGGAGACCGTTAAATTATCACTGCTGGCCTACAACACTAGAAAATCTGGGTTCAGAGCACGGGGAAGACCAAAAGGCAGATAGAAAGACAACAGCACAGACATCCTACAGCAACACAGACATCCTACAACAGCAAACATCCTGCAACAACACGGGTTCAAAGCAGCCATGGCTCAAGAACGCAAATTTCAGCTCCATACGCTTCACAGCAATAGTGGAAGGACAAAGGAAAGTGAAGTAAGATCCCTATTGAAACTGACAATTACGTAAATATAGTGGACTGTTTTCAAACTGATGCTATCGTGCCAATGGTTTTGGGCTCTATACAGGCAGTGAAGTATGGGGGTTACGTGAATATCGATTAATTTGCGGCTACTCGAATCTTCACAGTGCACATTAAAGTACGATTATTCTCAGTTTTATCGTTCCACAATAATTATTCTCAGTCACGTGCAAAAGGCATTTTATTTCACTGCATTTTTTTTTCTTCCAAATTTACTCTTTTACAAGTAACGTCATTTGAAGCTGCGCCATAGTCAGTCATTTTTCAGACGAGAGAAAACGGATTGCTTCTTTTTTTTTTTTTTTTTTTTTTTGTGCACTCGATTTTCACAACATCTTCACTTCAGAAATAGTGGTAATAACAGTGTGGCGTGAGGTTTTATTTTGCTCTAAGATCAGTATAGTACTGACAATTACAGAAATAGCATTTCTGCAGAAAATGGTGAAGTCCCAGTGTCTGAGAGAACTACTGGTATCACAAATTAGTTACGGCTGTGAATGATCTGATCTCGAAACAATAGTAGAGAGGAGACCGACATAAAGTGCCACCTCCGCTGTGTAACTAACTGTGATATTTAAAAAAACAAGGAAACAGATTTCACTTAACAATTTTTAAAAATTTGACAAGTCGTTCAAATACAATTTCCTTATTATTTATTTAGTATATACACTATCTACTCTTGTGCTGAAGGGTGAATGTTGAAAAATGGAATGTAATGGATTTGTAAGTTTACATATGATTCACATATATTTATATATATATTACAAGTCTTCCAATTATAGGAAACAAATTTATATCAGCTGTGCTGTTAATCACTTATAGTAAATGTATCAGCTGTGCTGTTAATTAAGTATATAACATTTATCAGCTATGCTGTTATTATTGTCTCTTTCTACGCTAAATCACTTTCTCGTCACTGACACTAATTTTTGCTCACAATGCTGACAGAAATGGTACTAATGTGTACTCATCTCTTAGAAGTTCTTGGTTTGGTTGACACAAAACCGGCTGAAGATCGTTCCTTTAGCCCACCCAAGACTGAGGGGGACTAAAGATGTAGATTCTGTGCAATCTCTATGCTCCTGCGGAGTTCCAGGCAGCTGGACTGACGACCCACGATCTCAGTTTTTATGACACGAATAAAACCTGTAACAAGGAAAAATAGGGGCTAATTTCTGTCCTCAAGCCCACCTATTTCTATTGTATATGATATGAGCGTGTCTCAGTGTCTGCATGTAGGATGAATGACAACATGGCTCAGTATGATTTAGCAATAGCGAGACAAGACAGGTGTCTACTTGCAAAACATTCTTTCTGATAAACTAATACATGGATACATTCAATAATATAAATTCAATGCATGAATACATTCAATAATATAAATTCAATACATGAATACATTCAATACATGAATACATCCCATAATATGTACACCTAGGTGTGATACAACCATTCCCCCTATAATATTCCAGGCCCTCTCTGACAAGTGCTATACTAGCTGGTAACATATATCCTAACAATATTGTTATGTTCTTATGATAGGAGTATATGCGAGAAGGACTGTTTGGTTATATCAGGTGGGAGTTATATGGGACAATAGATTGGAGTTAGATGAGACAATAGATTGAGTCCTAACAAGGACTGTTTTGGTTATATTTCAGTTGGTTTTATCTGAGATAACACTGAAGTTATAGGAGACAATAGATTGAGTTATAAGAGACAATAGATTGAGTCCTAACAAGGACTGTTTTGGTTATATTGCAGTTGGTCTGAGAAAATAGATTGAAGTTATAGGAGACAATAGGTTGAGTCCTAACAAGGACTGTTTTGGTTATATTGCAGTTGGTCTGAGAAAATAGATTGAAGTTATAGGAGACAATAGGTTGAGTCCTAACAAGGACTGTTTTGGTTATATTTCAGTTTGGAGTTATCTGAGACAATAGACTGAAGTTATAGGAGACAATAGATTGAAGTATGAGTCCTATTAGTCTTCGTCTATTCAATCATATTAGGAAATACAATCATTATACCTAATACCCTTAAGATACAATCAGTAACCTGATACGTTCATATTGAAACAATTTATATAAAATATATGCAGGTGTAGGTAGTATAATGACACACAACAAATACCAACATTATATACCTGCTGAAGGCCTATTTTCCTAAAGGTTATCGTAAATATATTTACCCTCTAAGATTTAAACAGGCCAGATTTTGACTCGACTTAGCGAAGCAGGCTGCAGGTCAATGCCCTCAGGCAAGCTATAAATCAAAGCTGACAGCTCCTCTCACACAGTCGGTCGTCTCTCTGGCTTCGTGTCTGGTTGCGTGCCTTTGCATAAAATCTCGCCCGATTATATAGGTAGGTGAATGCTTAAGCAAAGCTTTTGGTTGGTTCCTGGCGGAGCAAGCTGATTGGTTTCCTCCGGTTTAGTCTCATTTTTTTTTTCTTTGGGTCTAATATTTTGCTGTGATACCCTGTTCAACCAAAACCCATTGAAGGGTTGCAAACGGTTATATTGGGGTATATAGTGTGTTAACATCTTCGCTGGTATCATTTTCCTAGTCCTGGAAATGATTAGCCCTGAAAAGGACTACTAGCTGACTGTCTGGATCCTTCGTCGTTGCTTGTATTTTTATGGTGTCGTGGCGTTCTCATGGAGTTCCTTTCCTGCCTTACAGGTTACAAACGGTTGTATTGCGGTATATAGGGTGTTAGCGTTAGTCTTCGTTGGTATCGCTTTCCGAGTCCTTGAGCTGATTGTTCCTGAAAAGGACCACTAGCTGCCTGTTCTGTAGCTACTTGTTGTCTGTTACCGGTTTGTGTTGTTCAAAGGCTGTCGCTATTATTTTTGGTAGCATCTCCATTATGGTTTTTAAAATTATGTTTATTTCCGCTGCTTCTCTTCTTTCTAGTTTGCTTTGTATTTCCTGCACGATTTCGGTTTTTATTTTGTCTTTAGTTTTTTTGTTTTGTTCTCTACTTTTTGTAAGGGTATCCTCAGCTATCTTTCTCTCTGTTTCAATTCTTTTGAGGATTTCTTCGTTCTCTTCCTTTAGCTCTGTGAGTTTGACGATGTCGACTTCTATCTCGTGTTTGATAGTTTTCATTTCCTGTAATATTGCCTGGGCGCTCTGTACGGCTCCTATTGTTTCGTCTCTTATGGCATCTGAGTCTTCGTTGTGTTGCTTGTTCGTCTCGACTTTGAGTTGTTGTTTTATGTCTCGCATATCTGTGGCTAGTCTTATCAGCTGGGCTCTTGTGTGCTGTTCTTGTTTACCAGTGCCGCCTGAAGCCACTCGGTTTCTTGCTTCTCTGAAGGAGATGTTTTTGGTTACAGATTCCTTCAGTATGGCCTTTGTTTCATAGAAGGTCGGACAGCCACGGTATCTTGCTCCGTGGTTCCCAAGACAGTTTGCGCAGGTTCTGTTGGAGTTGCGCACTTTATAGTTATCATCATTTTTCGCATGAGGACATTCATTGTAAGTGTGACTTCCCGCACAGTATCGACAAACTGCCTCTCTCCTGCATGTTTTCTTAGTGTGCGAGAATTGTTGGCAGTTTGAGCACTGCATAACAGGAGGGATGTACTCTTCTGTTTTTCGACATCTATCGTCTAGGTTGAGTTGCCTTGGTCTTGAAGTCCCCTCGATAGTTAGGATAACTAGGTTTGTGTCCTTCTTGTCCCATGTCTTCAGTCTTTCAACCTGTGTTATGTTGATGTTCTTGTTTTCTTCTTGTAGGCGGCTGTGGACCTCTTGTGTGGACCGGCTGTTGTCGATCCCTCTCACAACTATCTTTTTGGTCTTCTTGAATATTTCCACAGTAGCTTTAATCTGGTGGGGCAGCTGGACTTCTTTGTGTCCGGATTCAAGTTCGACCATCAGTTGGTTTGTTTTCTCCGTCTTGTTTAGAGTTATGATAACTCCGTTGTCGTGTCTTGAAACTTTAGATATGCTTCTCCTGCCCGTTATTGACTCAAGTATGCCGATTACTTTGTCGTCGGGTAGGGCCCTGAGCGAGGCCTCACCTCCAGACATCTGGGTGATCTTAATTATTCTCTCCTGTAGTGCCACGTTGGATACTGCGTTTTGATGCTTGCGAAGTTGGCACGTTCCAACTTCTGTCTCAGATTGTGTGTACGGTCTGCGGGACGGATTCGCATTCTGGGTCGTCTGCATCTGGTCAAGTTTCACCGGAGTTGGCTGGTCACTGTATGTTGGAGACTCGACAATGACATCTCGTTTTGCCGGTGGATTGATTTTGTTGGGTTTCAATGCTTTGTTACCCTCTGTCTTCGATGTTGCCTTGTCACTGCTCAATGTAGCTACCGCCTCGACACCTTGTTTCAGCGGTGATGTTGCTAAGTCTGGTTTCGGAGCTTGTTTGTCATCTGCCTTCGAATCTTTGGGTCGATCATCGGTCGTAGTATCAGAGGTTATGTTGTTCGTCTTCTGAGAACGACTGGCCACGACGCTAGGAGTATCCGTGCTCTCTGGATGCCTCTGTTTGCTCTTTGTAGGTTCTTGCTTGATGCTGCTGACAAGTGTTTGAGGGCTTGTATATACTTTCCTCTTTTTAGCTTGTTGCTTGGTGCGAGTCATTTTTGTAAATTCTGACGGCTGTGTTCGCCCTGAAAAGGACGCTCGTTTTAGTATAGTGCTGTCTTCATCAAACAACGACGGTCTGTTGTCATCTTGTGATCTTTAGTCTCATGCTCTGTACAGCCAAAAAAACAGGGCTTAAGTTTTTCCTGGCGTAACTTCAGGTAATTTATTCCGGCTCAGCAACTGTGCGTTGATTGGCTGGGGCAAATTTGTATCCCGACATAATGATTTAACAAAGTAGTGGGGTTACACACATTCGTTTCACGACAAAGAGCTAGAAAAAATTACAACAAAATCTCAACATACAATTAACAATGTTAACTAGTTCACTGTCAGCAATTCAAACATTAATAAGTGTACATGAATGCAGCTGACTGGACATTGCAGAATAAATATTGCAACTTAGTACATACATAACTAAAAGAGGCGGCACAGTACTATTATCATGGATACCTTCGCATGTGGGAATAAAAGGAAAAGAGATGGCCGACAAAGAAGCAAAAGAAACAAAAAACAGAACAAAAAATATGAATAAGCAGCCCAAACCATGTAAACTACAAGTCCAATGTGTAAAGAAGAATATTTAAAGCATGGAAAGGGACACAGCATATACATTCTATATATTATTACACGCCATAAAAACGCCAGAGAATTTCCAGCCTGGACGAATCAACAAAAAGAAAAACAGCAAGTGTAATATACTATATAGAATAAAGAAAACTATACCCCCCAAATTATAACCCACATGGGGTTGAATTGGATATTTCATGCACAGAACAAACATCGTTTTCTTGTGCATGGGCCAAAAAAATCAATCGATCAATTAACTTCATTTTTACGATTGATGCAAGTAAGTCTGACTGAATGAACTGACAAGAACTCGTGAGCTGACAGTCATCATGATGACAGTACACCCAGTCAAATAATCATCACAATGACAGTAGACGCAGTCAAATAATCATCATGATGACAGTAGGCCCAGTCAAATTATCATCATGATGACAGTAGACCCAGTCAAATTATCATCATGATGACAGTAGACCCAGTCAAATAATCATCATGATGACAGTAGGCCCAGTCAAATAATCATCATGATGACAGTAGGCCCAGTCAAATTATCATCTTGATGACAGTAGACCCAGTCAAAAAATCATCATGATGACAGTAGGCCCAGTCAAATTATCATCATGTTGACAGTAGACCCAGTCAAATAACTTAATGATGACAGTAGGCCCTGTCAAGTTATCATCATGATGACAGTAGATCCAGTCAAATAATCATCATGATGGCAGTAGACCCAGTCAAATAATCATCAAGATGACAGTAGGCCCAGTCAAATAATCATCATGATGACAGTAGTGTCACAGAGAGTTTATTGATCATAAATTGCCTATATCCTCTTTTTTTCTTTCACCCGTATCCTCTATTTTATTATCACTCTTTACCTTTTTTCCTGTATTTTTCGCATCCATTCGTTTGCGAAAAATATTTTTCTTCCCTATTCTCAACTTTCCGTTTTCTTTCTCATACTGGTAAACGCATTTATGACATAACGTGTCAGAGAGAGAGAGAGCGTTAAAATGCATTCTATTGCATTAGGTGTCAGTGGACGAAACTGTGAATATATTCGTCTGGCCAGACATAGGAGCAGACATATGTCTACAGCATTCCCTGCACCAGACGAAATACACTGTGAATATTCGCTTTCGCCAGACCTATAGGCGACAAATTTGTCTGCATTTTCACCTGCCACAACGAGTTGCATCGGCTGAGCGCTTAGGTGAGGCGCGATAGCCGACATCTCCTCGGCGCAGTTTGAGACATTTGTCTGGAAATCTCAGCTGACAAGGCACTTACTGTTGGCCTGGTCAGCGTGAGGTGTGAAAACGCACGAGTGTCAGTTCATGGTAGTCTTCTAGTTGATGTAAGGTGTTTTAGACGGAAAGGGGAGATTATTTCGTTTGGCGAAATAAAGTGGGACCCTTTGTCTGGTAATAGATATAACCAGAATGTTAAACTTTATTTTCATTCAGTCCTCAAAATTCGCAGTAGACAGGTTGTTCGTGAATAGAATAAGCTGTATAGCGAAGCCCTAGTTTGTTCGGAAATTTACCGAACTCTAGACTTCAAATAAATATATCAGCGTATAATTCTAAAGTGTGCGATTACCTGTAGTTCTGTGTGTTGAGGTATATATTATAATAATTATCTAATATTTTGTGAAGTGTTTAAAGTGATAATCGCTTATTTCATATTTCACTAGTTAGATTTGGTGCAGAGTGCTTAATTTATATAGTCTGTATTATTTTCTAGTGACGTGTTTCAGTGGAAAGCAGAATAAATTATAATTTCTAGCTTAAACAACAATGTAGCTATAATGAATTTAATTTAACTGCTAAATAATCAGACGGGAACAATTTTTCTAAACTAACTTATAAATGCTAGATGCCTCATGAGTGTTGACGGAATACGTATGTATTCCTAATTCATGAGGATTGATGATTTTTTAAATATATAACTTATTGCACGGGAAGTTTTAAATGATAAGTCAAGCTGTACGCTTGCATTTTAAAAAACGTAAGTTATATTGAGTACATAATATGTAACATATTTCATATGTGTTTTTTTTCTTTATTCAGTGAATACTGGGGTAACCCAAACTTTGCCGGCGTTTTGTACAGAGACATACCTAATAAATGCTTATACTGGGCCTTTGAGCCAGTGCATATTTCTACACTAACTCTAATGTACATGCTGTCTTGTGGCGAGAAAAATTACAGAAATCTAAAACATTAACTTTCCGACATTGTTGACAAGTGTGTGGTGAACCAAGATTATTTGTTGAGAGAAGTTGTCCACCGGTCATCTTCCTAATTAAGGGAAACCTCGTGTTCTGACATTGTGTGCTCGTTTAAGCCTAATTCTTACCTCGTGAGTCAAGTGACACTAACTTTAGTCTGAAATAACTATCGCATGAAGCAGACGCTCCTCGGATCCATTTTGATGAAACCAACAAACAAATCTGCAGAGCTGGGATCCGCTTCATTTAACGACAGTAACAGATAAAAAGTGTGTGAGTGTCCCAAAGTTTGCGCCAGACGGCGAACAACAGCACGATTGTAAGTATATCAGGGCCCTGATGGAAGAACCGAGTGAAAGTAGACTGAATGATGTTCTTTGTTTGAGTCACCCACGTTGTAACTTCCTTTATGCAAGTTATTGCTAACAATAGGTACCCTTAGAATAAAGCAGAGTATCAAGTCTGTCCATACCTTAAAAGGGGGAAACCATAGACTCACTCATATGTATCTGTAACTCTTTGGGGTTATCACTTTCTTCTAACGGGACTGTGAGATACGAGGGAAGGTCAAAAAGTAATGCCTCCTGTTTTTTATGTATGTAAATACTGCATCGGTGTGCAATTTGTAAATATAGCAGGATTCCTCAAACACTCTTCTGCACTGTATAGCATTACCAACCTGTTTCAGTAACAGGTGGCACCACTGTAACAGTTTAAAAATGGCTGTTAAAGACGTTCGGTTAAAACAACGTTATGTCATAGAATTCCTCAATGCTGAAGGCGAGACCCCAATTCACATACACGAACGTTTGAAGAATGTTTATGGAGATTCAACAGTGGATGTTAACACTGTCCGACGTTGGGTACATCGTTGTGACGAAGCTGAAGTAGGTCAATCCTCAATGGCTGATGCAAAGCGGACTGGCCGTCCGTCTACCGCAGTGACTCCACACAACATTCATCGAGTTGATGGCATCATTCGTGGTGACCGTCGGGTAACACTGGATGAACTTTCTTCCATGTTGTCCATTAGCAAAGGCAGTGTCCAGAACATCATTAAAGACCTGGGTTTCAAAAGTTTGTGCACGGTGGGTACCCAGAATGTTGACAGACAGACATAAAGAAACAAGGAAAACCATAGCCATCAACCTCCTGCACCGTTACGAAACTGAAGGAGAAGAGTTTTTATCGAATATTGTGGCAGGTGATGAGACTTGGGTTCATTTTTTTTTTTAACCAGAATCCAAGAGGCAGTCAATGGAATGGCATCACACAACATCACCGACAAGAAAGAAGTTCAAAAGTTCACCATCTGAAGGGAAAGTTATGGCCTCCGTGTTTGGGATGAGAAGGGTGTGATTCTTCTCGACTTCTTGGAACAGGGAAACACGGTGAATGCAGACCGTTACATTGAAACTTTGAAGAAGCTTAGAGGTCGTCTTCGGCGACTTTACCCATTAAAAGATCAAAGAACTGCACTACTGTTGCACGATAATGCCACGCCACACACCGCTAAACGCACCATTGATGCGATTGCAGAATTTGGCTGGACATTATTACCACATCCCCCTTACAGTCCCAATCTTGCACCTTCTGACTTCCATCTGTTTGGACCACTGAAAGAAGATCTTCGCGGACATCACTTTGAGAACACCGAGACCCTTAAATGCGCTGTACGCCAGTGCTTTAGGACAAAGGACACAAATTTTTACTGTGCGGGGATACATGCCCTTGTGAGAAGATGGAAAAAAAAACTGTAACAAATAACGGAGACTACATTGAGAAATAAATTTTTGAAGTTCAGATTTGGGGCTACATTTCAATGTGAATTTTATCTGTTTTTTTGCCTATTGAATGAAATTAAAAATTACGAGGCATTACTTTTTGACCGTCCCTCATATATATATATCCAGGGGAGGACCATACAAACGGGTCTATCACTATTGTAGCATTCCTTGATTCTTATGACTATTTGTATATGCTTTTGATGTATTTTTTTATGTTGTGATGTAAGTTTACTATGATAATTAAACTATACCTACATTTATTTCAGTGTGGTGGTCAGTTCGTTCCCATAATATCTATATAATCATTGTTATAGTTGTTCCCACGTATGTGTGTCTAACTGTCGTCACTTGTATGTGCGGGCACGTGAGTGGATAGATATATATTAATATACATATTTTTATAGACTGTCTGACTCCTTCGGATCTGTTGTAGAAGATAGGCGGAAAGAGAGAGAGATTCTCGATTTCCGGGACAGCCTCTATAAATTTCTACCATCTCACTCGTGGAACTCTATTTCTATTATCACATCTCACTGTGGCTATCACTCATTCTAACCTATTCAGAAGGTGTAGTAAAATCTGTGAGATAATCGCTAATTTCAGTAAGATTTTAGTCCTATGCTAATAAATAACCCAGCCCGTATGTGTCTGACTATAAGCGTCTCACACGCCAGCCTCGCGCTGAATTTTTTGCCATGGTAATGCTTAGAAACGATCCCGCCGTATAAACCTACTCGCTTTCCTTGTGACGTACAATAAACATTTTTAACATTTTGCCCGATCTGATAGAGACTGCGGCAAGACTTATAATTAACGATCTTCCAGACATGTGCCGCCAAATTACTGTCTGAATTAACGTAATACTTTAACTTTAACGCCTTTAATTGTAGTGATTCGGACATTTTTTGGTAGTGTAACACGAGACAACAGTAATAATCAACGCCAATTCTAACACCCGCCGCGCAAAACCCCGCTTCGCTTGACACGCTGTGGGATTGGCCCGATGATATATACACACAGACAGTTTAAATTCTCGCCGAGTAATGTATTTCTGACGTCACTCAAACAAGTTAGTTATTTGAATAAAAATGCGAGAGAGAGATGAGGGGGAGAGATGGCCGACTTGTGTAAAAGTTATATTTGACGATTGACAGTGACAAAACTGAAAATCTACACCATAATGAAACTGACCATAAAAATCATATATTATTATAGCTTAGTCTCTCCTGAGCCCAAATATGTTTTAAAAAAATATGGTAGTCCAATTATACTTACTTACTTAGTCGTTCCCCTTCTACCGTGAGGTGTAGAGGTTTGGAAGAGAGAGCGCCAGACTATTCTATCGGCTGTCTTCCTCCTGTCCAATTATTAGCCAAGTTATTGAGATAATACTAGCTGTCTAAGAACACTAGAACGGACAGACTGTGGTTCCTGCTTGTTTTTTTCATAACGTTAGGGGGGACGCAAGCTTAGAAAGAGGCATTGGAGTAAATTCAAATCCGATTGGGTAATAAGAGTATAGGAGTAAAAGGGGAGCGGTAAGAAAATGTTAACCAAAACTAAACATCTTTTTGTATTGGCATAACTAACGCAGACTGACCAATCGACTACCAGACACAGAGATTGTTTGAAATTTTGTTTTGTTTTTCAAAAACTACATTTGAATTCTGGTAGTCGCAAGCTTTCCATTGGCCAGTACTAATAGATATTAGCAAAAAGCTTTCAATGCTCATCGCCAGTTGACAAAAACTTTTTCTATCAAATACGCTGAGATCAGCTGTGTTAATTTGTAAAATAAATAATTAATTCGCAGTCTGGGCAGGGCAGAGAAAAACTGGGGCCATTCTTTGCAAGTCAGCGTTATTTGTTACATATTTCTTTGAAATTGTGAGGTTTTATTTCCTGTTACCAGCCGGTGACAGGAAACCTGATGAGTGAGTGTAACGCCAACAAGTCTCCGGTAAAACGTTTACGCTGTCAGCAGATAGCTGGAGGAGCTTGTGTGTGCTGATATATCTAAATTTTCTGCAACGACATACTGAATTATTCTTCTACAAAGAATCCCAGGTGATGTGTTAGCATCTGGGTATATCTGACACTTCAATTATAATAAACTTTGGTATTTCCAATCATACCCAGGATTTTATGGGGGGTGATGAAACTACAGCCCCTCCTAACAAATGACAAACACTGTTAGATAATAAAGTTGTAATCTGTGAATACACCAACAGGAGAGATAGAGTGACATTATACTTATTGGACAAAGTGTCCACACATTTTAGTTAATCCTTTTATGTAAACTATATTTTCCTCATTTTCAAAGACCTGTCCAAAAGGCAGATTAAATTGTAAAAAGAAAATATTCAATTTTAAAGAGAAAACTTTAACCACTGTCTTATTTATTTATTTATAGTGAGTTAAAGAGTATTGTGTTGATGTACCATCATTTTCATTTCTCCCCTAGACACTAGGCACATCATACACCAGACACTAGAGCCAAAATAGTGACCGTGTGAGATCTAGGGAGGTAGCGTTAGGTTCCCTGCAAATACATCATCATCATCTATTATAGTCAGGGGCCTACATGTGCTTGACCTCACACGGTTAACACAGACACAGATTTCTTTCCTTTTAGGTATAACATCATAACCTCCCCAGCAAATTAAACTTGCTACAGAAGGGACCAACCCAAGTCTTAATTTCCCTATCAAAAATCTACGACTAGTAGGCCCAGTCAAATAATCATCATGATGAGAAAAAAAAAAGTTTTTATTACTTTAATTTTTATTGACGAATCCAGCCCGGAACTGCGTAGAGTGATGATAACTTTCTTCTCAAAGACGTTGATGAAGAAGATACGAACTTCTATTGGTAAAGTTCAGCAAATATTATGATTGAAGTGTGCTGTTTACTATTTGAGTTTCTTTTCACCGGCATTAGTTTGTAGACGGCAGGTTGGCAAAGGTTGCACAGAAATTTCTACGGCTTGCCGATACTCTAAAATTCGTAGATGTGGCTAGGGACAGTAGTATAGTTTTGATAAAATCTTGTGGGTAGAACGAAATCCCATTCTACTGGCTACCAATTTATACAGTTACCTTCTTCTTATTGACGGCTATGGGTAACGAGTATATTATTGTGCTGCCCTGGTCTTGTAAGGTATATTTGTTATAATAGACCACAGTGTAAACAGTAACGTGACGAATGGCAAAATTGAATAATCTTGACCAACAGCTTGTTGTACGTTTTATAACATTTAATATGTCAACAATACAACATGAGTGTACTTCACTTCTTTTGAGAGCATATGATGATATGACGGTACATCAGTAATACAAATGTATTCAGTAGCAGACATAAGCAATAATGTCGTTGTGCCGGTTTAAAGTCAGAATGTCTCTGTATCGTCTACGACGCCTTCATTCTTTACAAATCAGAACCGTGTTCACTCAAATAACTTACTGTCCTTCTGTTACGGGCTTCTCGGGATCCCAGTATGTGCTGGGTGCTTCGATGACTTCTAGTATTTGAGGATGACCAAGTTATTATATTCGTATTCAGTTTATAGAGTCAAAGTCCCTCGGGTTCTTATCACTTTTGTAGGATTCCGTAATACTGTCCGTTGGTATCGATAATGTCTGCTTAACCCTTGTGATTCATTATGTGCTGAATGTGTTTCATATTAAATTCGACCCTTGACTGACCTGTATTAGTCTCTTGTCTTATTAATTATATTGGCAGTGTGAGATGCAGCGTGTTAAGACATTAATCATCACTGGTCATGATCAGTTGAGGATGAATAGCATTTAACTCAACTCCGAATACGATAGTTGATAACACTGTGATTTTGACGACTCAAAATATTTAATTAGTAATTTCATACCATGAGCAGACACCAACTACATGGGAACAAAAGTCACATCACATTCATGTACGATCTGTAAGAGTTCTCATTATTTCATAAGCACATGTTCACAATCTCTATCTAGAGTCCTGGTTAGAGGTCAGTTCCTTTTTAACGGCCAATGTCCTTTGGCATAAATTCAGAGGCTAACTAGACTTAACTATCCTGCTAGTCAGCAATACACTTATTATGCTAGGCTTACGTCTACTGCTAGTCGTTTAATATCCGTTACACTAGGCTTACGCTTGCCGCTAGCTGTACAATATCCATCTATACTAGTCTTACGCTATTGCTAGTAACATAAATGTTCCTTTGGCATACCACGCCAGGCTAATCTGCCATAATTATGCAAACTGCGTTATTCCTACTACGACTTACGTTTGGTTCAAGAAATACACTGCTCAAATGGCTTCCCAGCCACACAATTCAAAAGTGGACTACGCCACACACTTTCCAGTGGTTATACCACACAATATAAGTGGCAATGGCCACACTTCTAAAACACACTGCCGTTCGGGTCAAAACCCACAAGTCGAATGTCCTTACAAAGACATACGCGTCAT
Source organism: Oreohelix idahoensis (assembly GCA_024509875.1). Lineage (NCBI taxonomy): Eukaryota > Metazoa > Mollusca > Gastropoda > Stylommatophora > Oreohelicidae > Oreohelix > Oreohelix idahoensis. The sequence goes on along the minus strand of JAMPIV010005051.1, from coordinate 50,308 downwards.
GCTCGAAAGTTACAAAGCATAGTGATATGCATACTACGTCGTTAATATATATTCAATTGCGATGTTCCACGGTGCAGCAATCCGAGTGTGGCCAAAACTCAAATGCATGCACACATGCAACAATCATCGACATCGGTCGATGAGATATATCTCTATTCGTTTGAGGTGTTCCATGATACAGCCATTCGGATCGTGCACAAATCCAAATGTCTGTAAGCATGAAACAATCATCGACATCAGTCGCGGAGATATAATCATTTGAGGAATGCGCCATGCTGCAGACATGAAGCAATCCTCAACATCATCCCCCTCACTTCCAAACGTGACACTTGTGGCACGGATGATAGTGATGGAGAAGACGCCCGTCTCCCAAACATATCAATATTAGTACTACCTACTTATAAGTATGATAATCATTAAGTAGACACATTAAATTTTATGACATTAATAATAGCACTTGTCAACATGGTGACTAAAGAGTTAATTCAATTTCTTCTCAAAGACGTTGCGCGATAAAAGATCTGCCAAGTTATTGTCTGAGCCAGCAATAGGCAGAATTGTAAATGAAAATTCTTGAATTAACAAATACCATCGGTGTATTCTAGCGTTACGCATTGTTCTAGCTGTTATGTAAGTAAGAGGACTATGGTCTGTCATAATGTAAAAGTGCGTGCCGATGAGATATCTTGACAGCTTCTCCAGGCACCAGACCATAGACAGGAGCTCACGTTCACCTGTCGCATACTTCTGTTCAGCTGGAGTCAGTTTCCTCGACACATAGAAACATGGATGGAGTGTTTCCTTGTAACATTGCAGCAAACAACCACCCATGGAGTAGCTCGAGACATCTGATTGGAGTATGAATGGAATACGTATATTCGGTAATAACAAAATAGGTGCATTGCTAAATAATTTCTTAATTGTTACCAAAGCGCTTTCGCAATCTTTGTCCCAACGTACCTTATTAGGACTACCTTTGGTCAACAGTGCGGACAAAGGTGTAGATAGTTGTGCGAAATGCGGGATGAACTTATGGTAATAGTTTATTAGGCCTAAAAGGCTTCTAACTTGTTTCTTAGTAGAAGGGGTAGAAATCTCAAGAATTCTTTTGACTGTATTGTCGTCAGGATACAGTTTGTGGTTACCTATTCGGTGACCAAGAAAAGAAATTTCCTGACAACCTATTTGGACCTTTGAAGGTCGCACAGTCAAACCATGCATACGTAACGTATGTAGAAGGGAAGTTAAACCATCAATATGGTCTTCCCACGAGTCATGAAATAGGCAGATGTCATCGATGTACGTGATGACATCTTTACGATCGCCAAGAAGGCGGCGCATCATGCGCACAAACGTCGCTGGCGCATTTACCAACCCAAAACACATATAATTCCATTGGTAGAGCCCAAAAGGAGTTGTGAAAGCTGTGTAAGGTTTGGCATTTTCGGCAAGAGGAATTTGCCAGTAGCCTTTAGAGAGATCTAGTTTGCTAAAGAAGGTAGCATTAGATAATTCTGACAAAAGATCATCTAAAAGTGGCATAGGCTCACCGTCTGTGATTGTAATTTTGTTCAATCGCCTAAAATCAATACAAATGCGTAAAGAATCATCCTTCTTTTTAACAATCACCATTGGGAATGCATATGGTGATTCCGAAGGAGATATCACACCTAAACGTATCATCTCCTTTAACTCTTTCTCTACCCTATCTTTGTGGTGTAAAGATATAGGATAGGGTCTAAGTTTGATAGGTTTATAATCAGTAAGAGTAATATCATGGGATATAAGCGATGTCTGACCTGGAAGGTCGGTGAGAACATCATTGAAAGAAATGAGAATATCCCGAACTTGATCTTGTTGAGAAGAAGACAGTGAAGAAGAAATAGTCACGTCTTTCCAAGATTCCGATGATTGCAAAGAAGGTAGTTGAAATTGTAAAGGGATAGACGAAGTGGTATCTTCTTCATGAACAACTGCAAAAGAAGCAGTATGATGTGAAGAATCATCAATAGAGTTAATGACAGGAATTAATTCCTGTGGTCTTTCAACTGCTAATTTTAGCATGTTGACGTGGAAGGTTTTGATTTTTCCTCTAACGTTTACCGAGTAGTCAACATCTGTGACTTGTTTGATAATATCAAATGGACCTTGCCATGATATCAGTAATTTGTTATCGTTATGAGGTAGCAACAACCAAACTTTTTCCCCTGGTTTAAATGATCTTAATATTCTCTTTTGATTATGTAATAATCGTGATCGTTGAGTGGCTGATTTTAATACTCTGGGATGCATAAGTGCACGCATCGATGATTCGTTGTCGGAGATCAATCACTAACTCGTAGCTGTTTCGAGTGGCTGTATCAATTGACGCTCCAATCAACAAATCTTTGAGTATCATCATTGGTCCGCGCGGATTCGAACCATAAACCAATTCGAACGGAGACCACCCCGTGCTCTCGTGGGGCACTTCACGAAAAGCGAAGAGGGCCGCCGGCAGAAGCCGATCCCATTCACGAGGGCATTCTTCAGTTATCTTAGATAACATCTGTTTTAGAGTGCTATTGTAGCGCTCGCACACACCGTTTGATTGAGGCCTATACGCACTACAAAACGAGTGGTGAACAGATAGCATGGATTCTAAATCCCTCATAATGTTGGAAGTAAATTGTGATCCTTGATCTGACAAAATCTCTTCCGGAAAACCGATTCGACAAAATATCGAAAATAATGCATCAGACACAGATGCAGTTGTGATGGTTTTCAACGGTATGGCCTCTGGCCAACGCGTGCAAAGATCTACGCAAGTTAAAATATAACGAAATCCATTATTTGAAACAATTGATAACGGACCCACTATATCTACTGCTATCTTTTTGAAAGGTCTCTCAGGCACGTCCGTAATCTGTAAGGGTGCCGTATGGAACCTGCCCTTACGTGCTATACCTTGGCATGTTGTACATGATTTGCAGTATAACTTTGTATCCTTATTAACCCCAGGCCAATAAAATTGTGACGTAACACGAAACAATGTTCTTTTGATCCCCATATGCCCTGCCATAGGGGAGTCATGACCTGTTTGTAGGACCAATGGTCTGTATTCTTTAGGTACTATCACTTGATGTATAATTGTTTTGCCATCATCATAATATCTAGTGAGTATTGATTTCTTTATCTTGAACCATTGTTTAGCCCCTCTTGTGTATTTAATAGTTTTTTGTTCTGCTCGGCTAAACAATCCTTGTAAAGTTGGGTCACTCTTCTGTTTTTCTGCAAAAACAGAAGGTGAAACAGTGCCAACTTGAGACATAATTGTATCTATTATAGGAAGAGGTGGTGTAGCCATATCCGTAGCTAACTGTTGTGCTCTCGTTACAACAGCATTTGCCACCTGTGGGTGAGATTCAACCCACATTGCAATCTCCTCAGGAGTGCAATCTTTAACTCCTGGTATGTTTCCTATTATAATTTCAGTTATGGGTGCTCTCAAGCCGCAGGCATAGACAGTGCCTGTGTAAAAAGGAGTATCAATGTATACTCGTGCCACAGGGAAAGTTTCTATATTCCCACCAAATGTGACACACTTAACTGATTTGCCTGTAAAAGCAGAGGGCTCGATAAGCGAGTGCTTAATGCCTATCGTTGAAGACCCTGTGTCCCGTAAAACTCTCACTACCTTACCATCCAATATTCCGGGATGAAATGTAAGATAACCGACATTTACACATGCCGACATTGTTGGCATACAATGACCACAATCAAGTGTAATTGTAGATTTTAATCTGTTTTTCGACTGACACTCATAACATGTATCATTCATTACCATACATGCGTTCGCATGATCATTATCATCATTACCTTTTTCCTTTTTAACACTGCAACTATTTGCATGTCTGTGTTTATTTTTGTCTCTAGACGGAGATCTGGCATTACCTTTGTTATTATTGACTGACTTTTTATTGCTATAATAAAAATCAGTAGAGTCATCCTTCCTGGCATCTCTACCATAAGATGATCTCTGCTTATAGTATCCTTTTTGATGTGAACCATCATAATCCCTGCCTCTGTGATACCCACGATCATGAGGTGAATATCCTCTATAACCTCGTCGATATGAATTCGAAGGAGAGCGATGACGACGGAAGTTATAAAAACCTCTGTCGGATTGATAATAATCTGAACGACAACGTCCATCAAAGCTCTTCGATCGAGGTCTGTGATCATGTTGTACCGCGCATACAGGCATAGGATCTCGAATAGTCGATCTATGAAGATCTTTATTCTGATGTGCGGTTTGATACTGTCTTCCGAGTTTTTCATACTCATCAATAGAATTAGGATGTCTTTCCTGTAAAAATGCTTCTAATTCAGTGCTGCATGCGGATAAAACTTTATCTCGCAGCATGAGATCTATAACACCTTCATATGTTTTATTTATACCTGATAAATCAATCCATCTGCTAAGGAAATGTTTAATAGATGCAATGAATTCACCAAAATCTGCATCCTTGCTTGGTTTAGCAGCATGAAAGCGATCTCTGAATCCAGACTCAGTTAACTGGAAACGTCTTAGTAATACCTCTTTTACGACATCGAAATCGCTTCTGCTCTTCTCATCAAGACTCATGAAACATTTAAGTGAGTCACCAGTCAAAAAATCAAGTAAAAGACTGCTCCATCTTTCTTTGGGTATGTTCAGAGCTGTGACCTTGATGATGAATCTAGATAGGAAAGAGTCAACACAATCGCGAGTCTGGTCAAAATGTGGCATTTTTAACTTAGGATAAAAAATATTTGTAGCAGCCGCAGTCTTAGTCTGTTCAGACTGCACTTTAGCTAATTCTAAAGCTTTTTCTTTTTCTGCATGAAGTTTTAATGTTTCCATTTCCATGGCATTTTTATGTGCTTGATCCAGTTGCATAAGTTCCATTCTCCTTAATTCCATTTCTTTATCTTTTTGTTCTCTGTCTTTTTCTTGTTGAGCTAATTCTTTGTCTCGTTGTGCCATTCTTTCCTTCTCAAATTCCATTTTTTCCTTGTCGAATTCTCTGTCTTTTTCTTGTTGAGCTAAAGTCAGTCGTTCTAATTCCAATTTCATGGATATTTCTTTTTCCTTCAATTCCCTCTCTTGGGTTAATTCAAATCTCCTAAGCTCATCAGCTCGTTTAGTCATTTCGCGCTGTTCCATTCTTTCCAGACGCGATAAATATTCATCATATTTTGTATCTGCAAAACTTTGTAGTTCCGCCCCTGATTTTCCATAACTTTTTCCAATATCAATGAATTCCTGTAGTGTAGACATGATAATAGGTTTCTGAGTACCTTCAATAGTCTATAATATACACCAGGATTATAGAACTCGATATAATATGTACATGAATATTAATCAATAACAAACAAGTTACAAGAACATGTGACAAAGACAGTGAAAACAATCAAATGATTTACAATGAAATGATTTTTCAATTATACAACAACACTTTACACTTATAAAATAAATAAAGAAGACTTATAAACAGTAATGAGTAAAAGAAAGAAAAGGATTTACATTACAAAAATATAACAAGACAAGTCGTCTTAGACAAACGTGTAGACAAAGAAGTTTTAGATCACACACGACAACGATTGTCAACAGTACTGAAAGTAGGTTATGTAAATAAAGAGGACGTAACTCAATTGACGAAACTGCTAATCACACAAAATATGGTTATAATACTAACTGAAGAAACATTTATTCCCTGACTCAAAAGAAAAAATATAATCAGTCAGATCCTCAGTTAGTAAAATAAGCATGCAAATCTAATAGAAGTTAACATTCACTGAAGCTTTCCTGGGAAAATTCCAGTCAATATTAAACAATACGAATATACGAATATACGAAAAACATGAATGGGGAAACACAGATGATAGTAAAAAAGTAAGTCAAGTGATGATGAACTGTAGACCAAAGATAATACAAGGACAATATGATAATGTTCAAGCGCTCTAGTAAAATCAAGAACTTATCTGTTTAGTTGTCCCTCTGAGAAATACATGAATGCATGTAATTCTAAAGCTAGTTCCGCAACTTGTCTTCAACAGCTGAGGTCCATTGATGGTAGACCTTGACCTTCGCAGCAGGGTAACCGTTTGAAAGTCTTGCTTCGGTCTTCAAACGTAGTTTCTTCAAACGATCTGCGTCGCAGCTTCAGATGACTTTGATCAAGAGATACATTCTCCACTGGTTCAGGTTCTTGAGTGGAAGATTACCGTTCTATCTGCGTGAATCAGTCTCTTTGATGGAAGAAAAATTTCAGATTCTCAAGCAATGTTGTCTGCTAGAGTTGACGGCATCGATGTAGTGACGTCACTTTCTGTCCTGCGCATTTCAGTTGCCGGTTAGGCTTGAAAGAATGATTTTGCCTTCATAACGTTCATCATCAGTTTGACTTTATTCGATACTTGAAGGGGGGAATCCAGTATTCACGAAATCCAGACACTTTCTGACACCAGAATGTTACGGGCTTCTCGGGATCCCAGTATGTTCTGGGTGCTTCGATGACTTCTAGTATTTGAGGATGACCAAGTTATTATATTCGTATTCAGTTTATAGAGTCAAAGTCCCTCGGGTTCTTATCACTTTTGTAGGATTCCGTAATACTGTCCGTTGGTATCGATAATGTCTGCTTAACCCTTGTGATTCATTATGTGCTGAATGTGTTTCATATTAAATTCGACCCTTGACTGACCTGTATTAGTCTCTTGTCTTATTAATTATATTGGCAGTGTGAGATGCAGCGTGTTAAGACATTAATCATCACTGGTCATGATCAGTTGAGGATGAATAGCATTTAACTCAACTCCGAATACGATAGTTGATAACACTGTGATTTTGACGACTCAAAATATTTAATTAGTTATTTCATACCATGAGCAGACACCAACTACATGGGAACAAAAGTCACATCACATTCATGTACGATCTGTAAGAGTTCTCATTATTTCATAAGCACATGTTCACAATCTCTATCTAGAGTCCTGGTTAGAGGTCAGTTCCTTTTTAACGGCCAATGTCCTTTGGCATAAATTCAGAGGCTAACTAGACTTAACTATCCTGCTAGTCAGCAATACACTTATTATGCTAGGCTTACGTCTACTGCTAGTCGTTTAATATCCGTTACACTAGGCTTACGCTTGCCGCTAGCTGTACAATATCCATCTATACTACTAGTCTTACGCTATTGCTAGTAACATAATGTTCCTTTGGCATACCACGCCAGGCTAATCTGCCATAATTATGCAAACTGCGTTATTCCTACTACGACTTACGTTTGGTTCAAGAAATACACTGCTCAAATGGCTTCCCAGCCACACAATTCAAAAGTGGACTACGCCACACACTTTCCAGTGGTTATACCACACAATATAAGTGGCAATGGCCACACTTCTAAAACACACTGCCGTTCGGGTCAAAACCCACAAGTCGAATGTCCTTACAAAGACATACGCGTCATGCATAGTGATATGCATACTACGTCGTTAATATATATTCAATTGCGATGTTCCACGGTGCAGCAATCCGAGTGTGATCAAAACTCGAATGCATGCACACATGCAACAGCCATCGACATCGGTCGATGAGATATATCTCTATTCGTTTGAGGTGTTCCATGATACAGCCATTCGGATCGTGCACAAATCCAAATGCCTGCAAGCATGAAACAATCATCGACATCAGTCGCGGAGATATAATCATTTGAGGAATGCGCCATGCTGCAGACATGAAGCAATCCTCAGTCCGACACAACTTTCACCACTCGCACGCTTTCACACTCGAAGCGTTTTCGTATCAATTCTACTCAGTTGCGCACATCGATGATTTAACAAGCCTGTGAGCAAAGTGAGAGATTATATATATATATATATATATATATATATATATATATATATATATATATATATATATATATATATATATATATATATATATATATATATATATATATATATATATACCATGATGTCGTCATTATCCATTTTCTGCTCCATATGGAGCAAGGGGCTACCTCTGCTATTGGTTTCTTATGAAGAAACTCGCACGAAGCAGTCACCAGCTCTAGCAGTGGTGGTTTATGTGGCAATTTATTTTATATGATAAGGCTGCTAGCGTCATTCACAACTTTAGATGAATAAGCAATTCATACATGTTAAATGAACAGATAAAAATAAGAAAAATTTGAGAAGGGTAGTTATCCAGTCACTTTGGACAGATTGGTTGATAGTATTTCACTGCAGCCGTAAAGGTGCGGTCTTCTCATATGAGCTAATGCTAATTGCTAATTTACAATTCCTAGGTTTTAACACATGGACTGTGATATTATTTAAGTTGAAATTTTATACTTTTAATTTGTTTCAAGTTTCTTCTAAATATATTTCACGTCCTAGCAAAATTTTATGTTGTTCCTCTGGCATTTGGTCTCCGAGACGAAAGTGGAATCGGTGGGAAATCTTGAGTCTTATAGTAAAAAATTCGCCCATACCAAACTTTATTTAGTTTAATTTACTGAAACAATCACTGTTTCGCTACTTTATTTTTTTATTTTAAAGTAATCCCCTTGTAGGGCGTCTTATTTAGTTTATTTTATTTACGCATCTATTATAATTTAGGATAGGTCGTTTTGTTATTATTGACATCGCCGGAAATAATTACGTGATTTGACCTGCCCTAATTCCCCAATATTGTAGTCTCCTCTTTCCATCTCTGTTTATTAAGATAAGATATATCGTCGGAAATAATTACGTCAAGCATAGGATAGATATTTTTGCAGGTCACTCCAGCAAAATTTAACAACAAGTTATCTTTAAGTGACCATCACTTTCAAATCCATCAATGTTTGTTTGTCTCATTCTTTTCACCTGAGCGAAAACAAATACGTAATCAAGGGTGTCAGACAACTTACTTCATATCTTGTGATACGTGACTGTCGAATGTCTCTGGTTAATTTAAGTGACCAGGTTTTACGCTGTTGTGATCGCCTCGCTGCAGACTTTTCCCAATTTTCAAAGAAAAATATGTCAGGTTTGGCTAAGCTGGTGTTATCTCAGAGGAGTGTACGTCGCTAAACAATAATTATCGGCAAAAGACTATATGGGGGGGGTCTAGCAACAAGATGGGCAGAAAAATGAATTGGATGAATAAGATTTCCGTCACATTTCTCATTGACGATTTCATCAAAGCATGTAAGGAAAGGACAAACAAGTATTCAGTTGGAAACTGGAAGATAAGACCAATCTGTATTTCAGAGCTGGCATTTGCCGATCATGTGACCATGACTGCTAAATGAGAATCACATCTTCAATCTAACTTGCAAGTCCAGAAGCAAGAGCTAGAGAAAAGAGGAATGGTCATCATCAGTTCCAAGCTGGGAGAACAGGCTCTGGAGCAGGTCAACCATTTTAAATACATCGGTGCTGTAATAGACTGGAAGGGATACATCAAAGAAGAGTTGACCACGCGAAGAACAGCAGTTGGCAGACGTTTCCGTGCAATAAACCGAAGATTCCTCAGCAAAAGAGAAATTGGCAAGAAGATTACAATGGCAGTGTATCTTTCACCTATGCCCCACTCTTGACCTACGTATGTGAGTCGTAGGTGATGACTGCAACCCACAAGAACCAGCTCCAGACCTCGGAAATGGCGTATTTGTGGAAGATGGTCTAAGTGACAAGAAGGGGCAGGATCCTGCAACCAGATTATCCGTCATAGCCTCGAAACAAATCCCATGCAGACCCAAATGGAACAATCCCAATTGCGATGACGTGGGCATATCTGCAGAATAGGAAAAGACCGGCTACCACGACAAACATGTGAATCCAAGAGCCAAGGATCCAGACCTCCAGGACGACCCAGAGTTCGCTTGGAGGACAACATCAGACAATCTATAAACCACCGAGGACTGGACTGGAACTAGGCCAAAAAAAAGACAGGCGATAAGATAGTATGGCGCTTTCTCTGGCAAACTCTGCACCCTAAGATACAAGAGAAACGACTAAGTAAGTAGTATGCAGATCTAAGCTATATATTTTTTCTATTTGTGTCGTCAAGCAAGATTGTGACTTTTTTTTTCTTGGGCCGTGCACAGGAAACTGGTGTTTATCAGGTATATGGAATACCCGGTTCAACCCCATGTGGGTTAAAATTTTCATCGGTTTACGTTTCCTTTAGATTTCAGCAATCTAAGAGTCAGAAGGCGTGTTTGTGAGAAAATAATTTTACTTGAACATTATAGAATGACAGGAAACGTGTCTATCGGGAGATTAGAAATCGCGTTTAATATTTTCATATGAATATTGAGACGATTTTAGCAGATGCGATTTGAAGTTGGTGGCTTCTGTCTTATAGACGATTTTTTTAAAGAAAATCAGTACAAAAACGGGCTTAATCATTATGCAAATCACAAGCCTGAACGTGATTATCTGTCAATCACTTATTATTGGGGAAATTGAAAAGCTCAGACGTGGTATTTGCTGAATGGTGGAAAAATGTGAGGGAAGTGATGAGACATCGTTGCAACAAGGGGAAAGTAGTACAGATAGGGACATACGGAACAAGTTAGACAGAGAAACGGACAGACAGAATGGACGACAGGCAAGTCGGCTGACAGACAGGTGAGAAAGAAAGAAAGATGAATAGATAGATGGACAGATCTACAGACTGACAGATAGATAGGATAGATAGACAGACAGACAGAATGACCGACAGACAAGCAGTCTGACAGACAGGCGAGAAATAAAGATAGATGGACAGACCTACAAACAGATAAAAGATAGATAAATAGATAGATAGATAGAAAGATAGATAGATAGATAGATAGATAGATAGATAGATAGATAGATAGATAGATAGATAGATAGATAGATAGATAGATAGATAGATAGATAGATAGATAGATAGATAGATAGATAGATAGATAGATAGATAGATAGATAGATAACACCATTTCAACAAGAGGTGGGAAGCAGACGCTGGTATTGGACAGGACATGGGACCCAAAGACGCAGCAATAGAGAATGCAGTCAGTGACCCATAGCTTGACTGCTTGCGTCAGGGTCAACAAATCAGAGCTGACCAAGACCCTACTTCACCTCCACGTGGTGGTCCTGGAAACAGGCTGCATCACTGCAGTCTGGCTGAGAGAGTAGGGATCGAAGAGGGAAGGCAAACCCGGTCCCAAAAAATGCCGTGCTGAATTCGGATGTGCCGGCCGAAAGGCGCAGATATCGCAGCTCTGCTGTAACAGACACAACGCAACCAACGTTCTTTTCAGGATGGACGAGGAAGAAGAAGGACAGGACACACATTAAGTAAACTTGTTGTTAGCTGTACAGGGCGATCCTTGAGCTGGAATCATCAGAGTAAGACCGGTAAAAGAAGACCAAAAAACACACGGTGGAATGAACTGAAGGCTGACAAAAAAAAGGGATAAAGAAGGCGTGGAAAGACTTTGCACAGGACAGGAGGGAGGAGGGGGCTGAATGGTAATGGTGATGATGATGATGATAATGATGGATGATGATGATGCGTCTTACAGACATAGTATCTTCTTTTTCTTCCGTCCTTAGCCACCAACCGTCAAAGCAGTCAGTGGCCATTACGCCTAGTGGCGTCTTAGGGCAACAGCAGATATGTTTTCTTTGCCATGGTTTCCCATCACGCCTATTGGCGTCTTTAGGGCAACGGCAAATCAATCCATCTGCTGTTGTTTCCGTAATCGAAGTGACTGGCAAACGGGTGATCAGCCCGTACAAGACATAGTATACAGACGCTCAAAACATGAAATCAGAAACATGGAAGCAGACTGGAACAGATTTTATAAAACGCTTGACCTCTGTTTACCTGACTAAAATTATATAATACTGTTGCTCACTAGGAATACACGATCTGTACCCTCTATAATTATGTCTACAGTGTGATCGCGACTTACGCGCTGCTTACGTTCTGTGCAAAGAAAGACTAAAATTTCATATAATGAAAGTGTTCGTAAAATGCATAGGAAATGGAACATAAAACACATTAACTAAAAACATTAAATTATGAAAGAGGCACCATCTATGTCAGTGATAGCGATCTGTTTTTCGCATTTTTCCCAGAGTTCGTAACTCAGATCGTGTGAACTCACTAACATGAGGTTGTGAATGAGTCTGACCACCTAATCATGTAAACAAATTGCTACAAAAGCCACAACTGAAAGAAAACATGAATGCTTCCATGTTGGCGACCTACAAAGGCGCAAGCTGCAGTAGTGGGTCCACACTCCTTAAAGGGCTAAAGGAAGAGGAAGAAGAAGACAAAGAAGAAAACGTGATCGCACTGTATTCTATTTTTCTCTAGTTGTCCGTAACAGGACGAAGACTTCGGCGCTGGATAGGAAACTTGTTGATAGCTTTACAAATCTGTCTTTGTTCTGGAATCCCAAGACTTAAGAGAGGTAGAGGTCGACCGAAGAAAAAAACCCAGATATAGTGTCGTGCTAAATAGGTTTTAAAGTTATTTAAGGTCCCGCCTGAGTATAGGAAATGGTAATAATACGTGAGAAGTAAAGATGTAAGAGATTAGATTTTCACGAGTGGATAGTTCAAGGAGAAGATCTGTCTCTGGACTGAGTAGGTTCTCTAGTCCAGCTTATCTATACGACTATAATTTAGTATAAGACAATCTTGCACCTCCATATATCTAGAAATATAAGTTTACCTAAACACTCACACTCAGTTATGTGACAACAAGACACACAAACGTGAAAAAACTATGGTTAATTGGATAAAGGTCTGACCA